>LVTN01000780.1:3294-31711 GCA_001649415.1 Musa itinerans
ATGGTAGGCATTGCAATGAGTAGAGGTTCGGATATGAGATATCTGTTGGAGCCCCTATCTTATTAGATATCCAATAAGCCCCTGAATTATTGGATCCCATGGATGAGATCCAATAATAGCCCATGAGAGATTATTGGATAGAGATCCACTAATTTAAAAGGCTTGGGTAATTGGATGCAGATCCAATACCCACTAGGGAAGGATCCATTAGGGTTTGATAGAGGACCTCTATAAATAGGAGGGATTCAGAGCCTCATAGGCTAGAGCCTTTGCTTGCCTCTCATATTCTCCTCCCCCCCTCCACCTCAAAGCAGGCCTGGAGTTTTGAGGAGCGTCATCGCAGCCCTACTGTGTGGATCACCGCTAGAGAAGAGGACGCTTGACCTCCTTCACCCTCTCCTAAAGATCTGTAAGGTAACAGAGATATACGATCTCCATAGGTAACACAATCTACTCTATACACAGTTTTAAGTTTCGCGGATTTTACGCACCAATCTTCGCACGACGACGAACATCTCTTTGGGAATAGGAGATTTTGTTTTCTTGTTCTTCCGCTATGCATGTGATGTCGCCCCCAAGATTTCCCAACAGATATTTCCTTATAAAATTTGCCCATTAATTTTTCCTCTACTTAGTTGTCGCTTCTAAGTATATACACATCACTTCTATTTTCAATTGGTATTTAGTTAAAAAATGAAATGGACAATTGACTCTCGGTAGTTTCGATTAATATTGGCAAGAATTTGATGTTTGTTGTCTTCTACTAAGTTTCTTTAAAAGGCTTTTGAACATATGCAAAGCTCCTTTACTGGATAAATGAAAGAATTGATGCACCCAATTTTGCCCATCCTCTTAAGGGTTAAGAAGACAAATGTTATTTGACTTTACTTATCTCTTCGAGGGTTATACTTTGTATATCAAGATGATTATTAGCCTTTGCATACACAGGTTATCACATTGTGAGTCGATGAGCTAACTCGCATCGTGAACTAATCCTAATCAAGACATTGTGAAATGAAAGTTTATGCAAAATGAAAGTTTCATCTCACAATCCATACCCAAGTTCAATAAAGATAAATAGTGAAACCTAAATAGAGATTTGGATCCATATCAATCATGTTCCACAATACAAAACTTTACCAATGTATATTCATGCATAATGGTAAATAATATTTTATTATATTTATTTGATATAAAATAAAAATAATAAGAGTATAACATCATGATTAGTCATATATTAAAAGTGAGTAAGATTATGATTGACTTTTAAGAACGATGATTGTACTACCATCAAGTTCTATTTAAATATCTTGAGTTAATAGTTTAAACTTAATGAAATTAATAAATCAATTGTTTCATCGATCGATTCTGATAATTGAGAAGACATGTAAACCACCATACATAATAATAATCAAATTTGCTAGAACATTAGCAATTATACTTATTAATTAATTTTACAATAATATGATTGGATATTTTTTTTTCAAATACATGATTCAGACACTCAAAATGGCATATAGGTGAAACGGATGCACAACAATATAAATCATACCCTAGTACTAATGCAATATAAATCATATCCTAGTACTAATGCAATCATATCTAATCATGATGACCATCCTACCCCAACATCTAACCCACAACCAATCATTTTGTCTAGTTTTCACATATCTAAAATCCAAAATCGGCTAACTAATTTAGACTCTTAAAATCTAAGAAACATGCATGTAAATAAATAAATATTAGGCCCTCCATCATGTGATTCACAAGAGTACATTAATTTATTAAGCTCAGAAACAGAGTACATTCGGGTCCATTCAACGCAGCCTGACAACCTACAAAATCCGAATACGAGTCCTCACTTTTTGATCCGATGAGCCATCGGATCAAGAACGCCTTCAAATATCCAATCCAAATCTAAAAGTTATGGGATCCGTATCATACATCGATGATGCCAGATCGGAACAAGCTAAACAGTTGCACCAATGAAATCTCCTGCTCTTTTTTATCTTTGCTTTCAGCTTATGTTCCAACTCTCTTCAGGATAACCAAATGAGAAGCCGGCATCGCTTGAAGCGTCACAGAGAGATCTCTGCCACAGTCTCATAAGTTGCCTTGTGCCAAAGGGAAGTTGGCCTTATTGCGCCAGGCGAGGCTGCTTCATCTGTCGGTCTCATTTCACATGCACCAACAACAGTGGAACCAAGAACACCTTGTGTGTGGCTCTGTTCTTTAGCAATGAGCAAGTACATATCTGTAAATCCATAGCAACAATCCCTAAGGTCAGCTCCTGATTAATTTTTACTTGCTGCGATCGGATCACCTGTTCCTGCAACAACAGTTTCACACAAAGTGCACGATGGTTTTTAGTGCTTAGATATGCATTTTCTACTGCTTTCTTTAACCAATTTGGCTTAGCTAGTTCTGTTCATCTTGGAATGGTTGTGTGTTTAAATTTGACTTGGGTAATTTTATCTGCTTGTACGGTAGGTTGACCTACTTAGAGAGTGTTCGACGCAGCATGAGATGGTTGGAAGTAAAAGTGATCCAAGCGTTGCTGGATTTGCTGTTGTTTTCTGCAAGCATGCAGTATCCTCCTCAAGGGAGAGAAGAAATTAAAGCAGAGAAGTCGCTTGTCCTCCATTGGCCTTGTCTCTTTTGACTAGACTCTAACTCTCTTAAATCCTATTCCCTTCGCCTCTGCTTCTCTGCCTCGCTCTTCTTTTCTCCTTGTTGACCTCCTCTGCAATCAAAACCCTTTTCATCTCTCTCTCCCTGTCTGCATGTATCTCCTCATACTGAGATCCCAGATTGTAACCCAACAGTTCTCAACCGCCATGGCAAGTGCATACCAGCTGCAATAAGAGAGAGAGAGCAGCGACATGTCATGGAGTGGAAATGGAGCAGTGAAGCCTCTTAGCCTCGTCCCATTTCCTTTATCTGTTGACCAATGAGTTGTGTTTCCTCAAAACAAGTAAAGCCTTATGTGGTCGAGTCCTTCGTTGTTTGATCTCCGTACGTATCCTCTCTCTGAATTGAAGAACCATTAATGTGGTTTGGTGGAATCGCCGATAACGTCCGTTCCCTCTCCTTTTCTTCTTCCTTTGAGCTCGGACATCTCCCTCCCCCAATCACTGTAGGAGTTCTTGAAGCACTCGGCGACGGTGTTCCAGTAGGCCATGAGGAGGAGACGAGCTCAAGCGTCTTTCATAGCATGCTTGGTTCTGGTCATCTCCAGCATTAGCACGCATGTTTTCGCTCGACGGGTCAACGGGAAGCAAAGGTATCACAGGGAACATGAGAAGAGACCGGCAAAGGAGCCCTCTGTCGGCGTCATCACGGTCGGCAGCGGCAGATGCAAGTCAGAGAAGATTGGCAGATGCGGATATCTCGCTGGGTCCGGCAAGAACGATAGCTTGGCCGAGGACGAGAAGCGCATCGTGCCCACCGGCTCGAACCCCCTGCATAACAAGTGAACAACTTACAGCAGTTGCCAATGAAGCACAAAGGATCGAACACCAGAGCGAAGGAGCATCAGAACGAGAGGAGGAGAGGAGTCGTGCTCTGAAGCTTTCTTTTCTCTTTCTCCTTTGCCATGAGCCATTGAATATTTGGCTCGAAGAATGGTTCAACTGTAGAATGTGGTGTATTATTATAATATTTTCTGCTTCGCCTTGCAGTTTTCACATTGTGTGGTAATATCCATCATATGTTTGACTGTTGTGGAACATTTTTACATATATTTATATTTCAATTTTTCTTTTTTTAGGAATCATGAGAAGTTTCAGATCAAAGAACTGAGGATTGTATTTTAGGTGGCAAAAATAATCGAGAAAGAAGGATCCAAAGGCCATCACTTCCATGATGTTGTGAGAAGGTGTCCTCTCGATATTTGTAAGCACAGGTTCTTGGCCATCACCCAGGGCTGCCATGGAGTTCATTGTTGTGGCCGGAATTATTGCTATTCCATTGAAAACATGCAATACCAAGAAGCACTGTAATTTGTTGTGACATCAGTTCGTCTCTTCAAAGGAGTCTCCTAGGAGAAATCAAATAATACTTTAGCTACACAATTCTGATGTGTGTATGTTGGCTACCCATTAAGGATTCACCATCACATCATATCTGATCCTGTAAAGGGTTGCTGAATGAGATTTAAGATGCCATTTTAGACCCGAGGACTAAAGTGCAACTTATGATGCTGCTTGTCTCACAGAACCATGAAACGAGTTCATTCAATCCATTACCTGCACACTCAGCAGCAGATGTCTCTTCATGAATTGATGGCGCCATGGCCCGCCTATTTAAGGCAGCATAAATGGCCAACATCACAGCTTAAAACTTTTCCTGCTGCTCCAGTGTACCAGATCTGCATCGTCCATGGGTTTCATGGTACTACTACAAGGACCAGCATGCCATTGACACTATGTTGCAAACCAGTATTACGCTTCAAGCTTCCGTTCTAATCTGACTTCCCTCGTTCTGCTGCCGGGAAGAAGGCAATGAAGGGGCAGGAAAGAGATGGGGCTTTGGTTTCTGTGATCGCAGAGGTGAGAGCAGGGTGGCTGAGTTGTTGAGGACGAGATCTGCTGTTACCTTTTCCAAAGTGCCCTGGTTTTTACTGCTTGAGTCAGTGGATTTAAGTGGCCAGTCGCAGTCACAGGGGTGGAGATGTTTGATGATTCTACCGTGAAGTAGGTGCACTCATCTTGTCACTGCAATATGGGTTTGATCAAATGAACTGTAGAAGAGTAGACAGCTCATACTAAGGTTTATAGCCTGGCCTGATATTTAATAGGGCATAGACTTTTCTTACGTGCATGGCAAAAGACAAGGATGGGTGAAGGCATCTCTCCGTGACTCTCCTTGTTTTTTCTCCAGTACTCACATTAATAATACTGGTCTCTGACAGGAAGTCAGAAACCGAGATGCATCAACTCCACAAGGCTCGTCCCAGTGTGGATTTACTAGAGACAGATTTTGTGTCTGAAAAGAATAATAATGCCAATATCCTAATTCTACAATTTGAACTCAGGAGTTCAAGTGGTGATGAAGTAATAAGCCTTCTTCATGCTGAACAAAATGTTGAGTTAATGGAGTAGGCAATTGGAGTTGGGTCCTATTTCGAACCTTATGCTTTTCCTCTCCTTTGTGCTGCCCAACAACTTATCCACCAGCAAAGATAAAAATAATAGAAATAGGTCTAAGAAGCTTACAGAGTCAAAAATGTCAGTTCGGTGGCATTTAGCTGCCTCCCTTCATGGATACAAGATCCAGAGCATGGCAATCACCATGCATGTTACTGTACCTACTGCTTCAATTGTTGGTGTCATATCTTCTTCTTTCTCTATATATTATCACTCTCTCAACGACAACTGGTTTGTGTGCATCGAGAGTCACCACCATGAAGAAACTGCTTTGTGCCTATGTCTCCTGTGTTCTTATGTTGGCCCCTCGTCTCTCTCACCAGGCAGCACTGGTAGATTCTTCTTCCTCCTTTCCATCTCCAACCACAGATGACCGAGACCTAGGCAGAAAGTCACTGAAGGAGGTTGGCCTCCCACCACCGAATTGCGCAGGCAAAGAGAAAGCTGAGGTTAGTATCAGTTATTCTCATTCTTCCAGTTCTGATGATTCAGAATAAGAGAACTCATTCGTTTGATGCAGATGATTCATAGGACGAAGGAATCAAACCTCAAGGTCAGTTCACTAGGCAATGAGCACAAGAAGCACGAGGAAGGGGAAGGTCTCATCATCTACAGCGCAGATTACAGTCTAGTGAGCACGCATCCTCCTCCACTGCACAAGCATTCCAAGCCATAGTCTTCTAGTTGCTCCACATGGTGTTACCTTTATGCACGTTGGATGTAGCTTTTCCACTGAAGTACCCTCTCTTATGTTCTGTCACTGTTCTCCATCGTCTTCCTCAAATAACACGGAAAATGTCGCTCACCCAAGCTTGATTTCCTGTTATAATTGCAAGAGTGCAACTTCAAGTTTGGATGTGTAACGCCAGGAGAAGAGACACTGTGAAGTGCTACTATGTCAGTCAAAACCATACAACAATATATATTTCAGTATTCCCTTCACGACATGCTCACGATGTAATAAAAAATCAAAGATTTAAATCACCGAAGGAGAAATTCAAGTATCTTTGACAGCAAGAAATCTAAATCACAAGCCCTTTATACTGATACATTAATTCGGAAGGGCGAATATGTTATTTCCCAATTTTGGAAGTATATAAATGTAAAAGGCTTGTGTAGATGAAGAACACAAGCCCAGCTTCAAGATCTCATGATCGGCCCAATACCGATCCAAGTAAATTGATAATTAGATCGAGTGCCCACAACCGCACCGCAATTATTTTATGGGGATATGTTTTCGAAAATTATTTGACGACCATCAAATCGGCATGACCGACAAGGAGGAGCGGATGATATCAGCCCAACAAAACTCGTGGATTATCACGCGACCCGGGTGATCCGGTTCGTGTCCCAAGTAGCGACCTATCACCCGATCGTCGCGGCGGGCAATTCCTTTGACACCCTCCCAAGTCGGCTTAAAGTGTGGAGAGAATCACGGAGGTTTCACCCACCCACACACCAAAGCGTCATTTTTATGTTCTCTATGGGTCCCAACGGTTTGACAGAGGAAGTTGTGTACGTGTCTTCATCCTTCTTTTGGTAGCTCGAAACCCCTTCTCACCTAAACCGCCCCCCCCCTCGCATCGCCTCCTCTTTTCCCATTGCATCACTAGTCACTGAGTGAGTTCAGCAGTCCGCTTCCTTCAACCAATCACCATCTCACATCCACAAAACAAGCAAAAAAGAAAAAGTATCCACTACTAAGCTTCTCGCCTATTAATTTGAACTCCTTAATCTCCGGTTTGCTCTTTGACTTGCTCAGAAACCACACTAAGAAATTATTATTACATTATATGAGTGAGGAAATACTATATATATATATTAAATAATGAGAGCACTTGTAGCGGAAGTATGCATTAGTTTCCTCGCTCGCTCGCTCGCTCGAACTGCTTAAGTGTCGGCAGGCAGAGGGAGCTCACAAAACGCCTCCCTCGGCGACTCTCGTCGCCCGCTCACTCGAGCTGCTGCTTTTCTAAGCTCGATCTGCCCGCCCTTGGCCGGATCTGAGTAGAAGCGACGAAACCGCCTTCCTTTCCCTCTCTCTCTCACTCTTGCTTTCTCTCTGAGCAGATCTCAAGCCCCTTGTAGTTGCTGCAGCTGCCCCCTCTTGCTTTCTCTATTTGTGTGTGTGCTTGGAGGAGCTTGGCGCCCGCAATGGCGGTGGATCCCAGGCAGGTGCTCGCCGGATTTCTCACCATCTCCATGTTCGCCATGCTCGGCAACATGATCAAGAGGGACCACTTCGATTCCATCGAGGTGATCAATGCATGTCTCCCTCTTTTTCCTATGATGTATTTATGATATTTAGTTGCCGGATCGGGAAGATCTTGTGTAAAGGTGTAGTCTTTCGAGTGATGCAGATTGGTTACCGGATGCATGCGGGTGCACTAAAATTAGGCATTTTTATCACTGTGACCCAAACTTACTACTCCATATATGGATGTACTGGATCCGTTATTCCTCTGATTTTTACCTGATCTGGTCAATCTGTTTTTCGGCATGCATGAACAGTATATTAGGACATTTGCATCTTCTAATTTTTTTTCTTTTGCTTTTTAAATTTGGGTACATGTTCTTATTTATGATTACAGAGAATTTACGATAATGTGTATTACTAGGATCTTTTAACTGATCGGATTAACGTCATTGAGGATGCTGATATTACATATTAGGCAAGAGTATCTATTGCTCTATTTCGTTGTTCTTGATCTTTAATTTCGAGCAAAATAAGCCACATGATCAGCATTAAATATGATGACATAGCGATCTTGATGGTTTCTCTTTTGTTTGATCCTCTATAGAATCCAACTCTAAACTTTTAGCTGATATTGTCATTATGTGGACAAGATCGACTGCTTGCTTGTTCATCGCAGTTATGCAGGCAAACGTGGAAATTTAGTTGCACTACACTAGCTTTGAAATGAATTGGTCAGTGTCAAATCAGTAGTTGTTAGTGGGAAAAGTACTTGTATACCATTAACTTCTTATTTCTCAAGAATGTAGATGTGCAGTTACCAAGATATGCATGCCTTTGCTGAGCCTTGCATTTAATGTTAGCGTTCCGTGACTATGTTGAACAGGCACAGTCCAGAAAGGTTTTCCCAGTCATGAATTCATATTAAAATAAACATTTGAAGACAATTGCTACCTCAAATCTGGATATATTGAACTTCTTTTGCATGCCCATGTAGTTCACATTAGTGTTTTCCACCCTTCTTTTCCCTCATCTGGTTCATATGTTTCTTGGCATTCATGGGCAGTAAATTTAAATATTTACATTAGTTTTTAAATGAGGAGCAAAAGGAAAATAAAAACTTAATCTTCTCCTTGTCATAAAATATCGATGACAAGACTTAATTTTGTCTCGGGCTTAGCTGGTTTTACCTAAGTCATACAGTATCTTTGTCTATCTGTCCACAAAGGGTTAGTCTCCGTAAAACCTCTTATGGTCCCTTAACGATTTGCAAAAGGGAATACGAGTTAGAGAAAGTGTTTAACTCGGAATCCCATAAGCATACATTTCAGCAAATACTTGATAGACGAAACAAATTGTAAATATAAACTTCATAAGCTTTGAATGGACGCACGATAAAGGATCCAAGATGGTCTGTCATGACCAAAAGTCCTCATAAGTATCCACATAGCACTACTATGGAATAAGGCAGTGAACCAATCCTAAATACTATCCTAAAGGCCCATCCATCCATGTGCCACCCAGTTAGCTCCTAGGTGTTGTGCTGACTAACACTCTGCACTGCTCTGTGGAGCTAGAAAACCCTCAAAATAACTATTTGAATGATCTACTTTTGGGCAATTTTTCCTATATGCGATGACTGCAGATATTATTGTTAGTAAATTCTTTGCCTCGGGTCCTTACTGTTCACTTTTATTTATCTTCTTTCCTTCCTAATAGTTAGTTAGTTACAAAATCTGAGTGTTCATTCTAGGTGCCCCATTGTCTCCATGCTTTAGACAATTAATGCATTAACGTTTGCTGTATAAAGTATTTCTTTCATCTTTTAGTTCATTTTTTCTTTTTCTTTTGTTGCATACCTTTAGGTGAGTATTCAAGAAACATCAGTTGTACAATTTGATGCATTAAAGGCAGAAGAGAAGTCTGTTACCCAAGTCTCCACGGTGAGCAGCCCAGAGCTTAAACCTTGTTGGGCCAAACCAGTTCCAAGTAAGTAATATAATGTGTTGGGATTTATTATGCTATTCCAGTTGGAACTCTACTCCTCTTTATTGATTTTGGAACTTGGATTTTGGTCTATCATTTCCCACCTGGATTTGCATGTTTAGAAGAGATAGAGCAGTCAAAAGGTTTCATTACATTCTCTTTGACGGGTGGTCCTGAGCACCATATTTCACAGGTATGAAAACCGCAATTTGATTTTCGTGGTCGTGATTTCCTCTCATTTTAATTATTGTAAACAGTGAATGCTTTAACAAATGCTTATAAATGGAGTACTTTTATAATGTGTGTCTGTGGTTGACAAAGCTAATCTATTGAAATAGTCACTTTTACAAGTTAATTTTATCGTCAAGTTGTTGCTCTGTTGAAATATTCTCCCAGACAGCTACTCAGGCTGAAATTTATGAAGTAGCTTTTTATTTTTATTTTTTATGTTATCTAGCTTGTACTATTTTTGGGTTCTGCAACACTTCATTTGTCTTGTCTAGGACATGCCTTAACACTGATCTATGGCTGTATAGTATTGTACCCTTCTTTTCTTTTCTTTTCTTTTGTAATGTATTCATCCTAGATCAAATTTGTTTTTTTATTTATATGTTTCTCTTTTTTTTGTTCAAATAGAATGTAAAACTGAGCCAGCATGCATTGAGAAGTCTTTTTTTCTTATTATCTGCAATCAATTTCATCATTCAGGTGACAGATGCTGTGGTAATTGCAAGGTATTTAGGTGCCATTTTAGTGATTCCTGACATCAGAGGAAATGAGGTTGGTCAAAAAAGGTAAGTTTCCAATCTTTATCATACTCTGCCAGCTTCTCTGGATTTTGTTCTAGTGTTAATTTACCAGTTTTCTTTGTCATTGTAACTTTGATCATAACTAAAATTTCAGCATTATGATTATGATTTTGAATTTTCTCCCTCTTTTAGGGCAACACCAGAAACAGCAAAATGTAGTAAAGTGAAAACGCTTTGCATTGTCTTCAGATCTCAAAAATATATAGTTAAAATTGATCAGAGAAATAATCAGTGTGTGCTCTAGTGTGAAAGAGAAAACCAGGATTAATGAGTTACGGTGGTATTTTGTTTCATATGCTTCAACTATTGATACCAAATGCTAGACATATACACACACACACACACATATATATATCAAAAATATATAGTTAAAATTGATCAGAGAAATAATCAGTGTGTGCTCTAGTGTGAAAGAGAAAACCAGGATTAATGAGTTACGGTGGTATTTTGTTTCATATGCTTCAACTATTGATACCAAATGCTAGACATATACACACACACACACACATATATAAATTTTCTTCTGCAATTAAAACACTCCAAATGCTTACAGGAATTTTGAGGATATGTATGATGCCGATAATTTCACTGCAAGCTTGACTGGAGTTATAGAAGTTGTCAGACAGCTTCCTGCTGAAGTAACTACTGAAAATCCAGCTGTCATCAGAGTCCCCAATAGGGTATCAGAGGACTTCATTAAGAACAATATTCAACCAGTCTTCCAGACAAAAAGTTACCTGAGACTTGCAACCTTCTTCCCTTCAATCAATTTGAAAGCAACGGGAAAGCCTAATACCGACTTGGATTCAACTGCTTGCTTAGCTATGTTTGGAAGCCTTGTAATGAAACAGGAAATTTTGGAAGTGGTTGACCGAATGGTCGAGAGACTGAAAACTCTTAGTCGCAATACAGGAAGCCAGTTTATTGCAGTCGACATAAGGGTTGATGTGCTAGAGAAAAAGAGCTGCAGAGAGAAAAGCAATGGAAGAAAACCTTGTTACACTGCAGTGGAGATCAGAGATTTCTTAAGAAAAGTTGGGTTTAATGCAGATAACACGATTTACCTAACTGAGACCTGGTGGCATGAAAGTCTAAACCCATTGAAGGCGGTCTTTCCAAGAACTTATACTAAGGTAAGTTCCACTGATTGCTTAACTCAATGTTTCCAAGAACTTTATGTTTGGGGTATAGCATTTATGGTTGATACATAGGTTACGACTGCACCAGTATGTGCTGTGAGCATTAGTGCATGAACATTTAGCTGACTCAGAGAAATTTTGTGTGCTTTCAAGCTCAACCATCATTGCATCATCCTTGACATTTACAGCTAACTATTTTGATAGGCAAAAATTTGGTTTACATATAATTTTTCATGTGTCTCAGATATTATGTTTGCAGAAATAGTCAAAAAGTACAAATTTGTTAAGGGAAGGTTTAGTTTAGCCTCTTGTTACTTGTCTTTTGATTGTGGTTAATTCAAGGACACTAACCATTTTCATGATACATAATCTTGATATTTTGTCATTTGATCATGAAATCTGCATCTTTGGTTCCTCAGAAGCATATACTGTGCATTCTGCCTCCGGCTCAAAGTTCATTAGTTGAGCTAAAATTTAGATCTAAAGATTTGCATTCTGCTTTCATTTTGTTGCAGGATGATCTGATACCTGCAGAGAAGAAAGGTCACTTCCTCCAGTCTGGAGGCGCCGAGCTGCAGAGAGCTCTGGACTTCCAAATCTGTTCCAAAAGCGATGTCTTTGTGCCTGCAATATCTGGTTTATTCTACGGAAATGTAGCTGGCAAGAGAATCACTTTGGGTCGGACCCAAATCCTCGTGCCATCCCAAGTTCCTAGCTCCTCTCCTACAGCTTCCAATTTCTTCTCGCCTTATGTCTCCAAGAAGAATCACGTTGCCTACTCATGCTTCTGTTAGTTATATGAAGAATGAACTGTAGCAGGGCAGCAGAGAGCCTCATTCCTGTTGTTGGAGTCTCTGCTACTTAGCTTTCATCTTTGCAATGTGTACTTGGTTTCAAAATGATCATATGAAGTTGAACAAGTTGACTGTATTTTATATAGGGCTGAATTTTTACTATCCATATGAGCTTTATAATGTATGAACATTATATATATATATAGAGAGAGAGAGAGAGAGAGAGAGAGAGAGCATCTCTAAGATGCATATGACAGCATTTTTTCCTCCGAAACATTGAGGTAGTTAAGATCTTGTTTTTCCTTTTGTTTGTTGCTTTTTCATAGATCTTCAATTTTCTTCTGCAATTAAAACACTCCAAATGCTTACAGGAATTTTGAGGATATGTATGATGCCGATAATTTCACTGCAAGCTTGACTGGAGTTATAGAAGTTGTCAGACAGCTTCCTGCTGAAGTAACTACTGAAAATCCAGCTGTCATCAGAGTCCCCAATAGGGTATCAGAGGACTTCATTAAGAACAATATTCAACCAGTCTTCCAGACAAAAAGTTACCTGAGACTTGCAACCTTCTTCCCTTCAATCAATTTGAAAGCAACGGGAAAGCCTAATACCGACTTGGATTCAACTGCTTGCTTAGCTATGTTTGGAAGCCTTGTAATGAAACAGGAAATTTTGGAAGTGGTTGACCGAATGGTCGAGAGACTGAAAACTCTTAGTCGCAATACAGGAAGCCAGTTTATTGCAGTCGACATAAGGGTTGATGTGCTAGAGAAAAAGAGCTGCAGAGAGAAAAGCAATGGAAGAAAACCTTGTTACACTGCAGTGGAGATCAGAGATTTCTTAAGAAAAGTCGGGTTTAATGCAGATAACACGATTTACCTAACTGAGACCTGGTGGCATGAAAGTCTAAACCCATTGAAGGCGGTCTTTCCAAGAACTTATACTAAGGTAAGTTCCACTGATTGCTTAACTCAATGTTTCCAAGAACTTTATGTTTGGGGTATAGCATTTATGGTTGATACATAGGTTACGACTGCACCAGTATGTGCTGTGAGCATTAGTGCATGAACATTTAGCTGACTCAGAGAAATTTTGTGTGCTTTCAAGCTCAACCATCATTGCATCATCCTTGACATTTACAGCTAACTATTTTGATAGGCAAAAATTTGGTTTACATATAATTTTTCATGTGTCTCAGATATTATGTTTGCAGAAATAGTCAAAAAGTACAAATTTGTTAAGGGAAGGTTTAGTTTAGCCTCTTGTTACTTGTCTTTTGATTGTGGTTAATTCAAGGACACTAACCATTTTCATGATACATAATCTTGATATTTTGTCATTTGATCATGAAATCTGCATCTTTGGTTCCTCAGAAGCATATACTGTGCATTCTGCCTCCGGCTCAAAGTTCATTAGTTGAGCTAAAATTTAGATCTAAAGATTTGCATTCTGCTTTCATTTTGTTGCAGGATGATCTGATACCTGCAGAGAAGAAAGGTCACTTCCTCCAGTCTGGAGGCGCCGAGCTGCAGAGAGCTCTGGACTTCCAAATCTGTTCCAAAAGCGATGTCTTTGTGCCTGCAATATCTGGTTTATTCTACGGAAATGTAGCTGGCAAGAGAATCACTTTGGGTCGGACCCAAATCCTCGTGCCATCCCAAGTTCCTAGCTCCTCTCCTACAGCTTCCAATTTCTTCTCGCCTTATGTCTCCAAGAAGAATCACGTTGCCTACTCATGCTTCTGTTAGTTATATGAAGAATGAACTGTAGCAGGGCAGCAGAGAGCCTCATTCCTGTTGTTGGAGTCTCTGCTACTTAGCTTTCATCTTTGCAATGTGTACTTGGTTTCAAAATGATCATATGAAGTTGAACAAGTTGACTGTATTTTATATAGGGCTGAATTTTTACTATCCATATGAGCTTTATAATGTATGAACATGAAAATTCAAATCATTGGATGAAGATGTTTGAGTCCTCAATCTTTAGTAAATGAAAATTCATACCGACTTTTTAAGTAACAATTCTAAAATTAATGTGATGCATTATTTATGTGCATATAAAATGTGTTGATCCTTTTGATATGTCTAAATGACACAAAGTAATTAATCACTTAGAATAGGATCTCGACATTAATTAGTTTGGATTACAGGAATAAAAAAATATATAATATTTGAAATATTACTGATCAATTTAATAGTTTTCTATTCAATATTAACATCAATTAAAATTTCATATGGAGAATTAAATTTAAATTTAAAGATTTAAAGTAATCAATATGAGATTTCCGAGGGACGTATTTGCAATTTTTTGCATAATGGCTAACTATAAGCTCAAGTCTTCTTCGACTGAAAACTCTCTTCGGCTCCCCCGCTTCGTTCGTCTCTTTCCCTTCCATTCCATGGCCATCGTATTGGCAAAGATCGGTGCCGTTTTGTCGGCCAAAACCCTAGCGCTTGAGCGCTTCCTTTCCTCGCCCTCCTATTCTTCCTCGACCCGTGGCCTTGGCCTCAGCGTCGCCTGCAGATCTTCGCCTTCTCCTTCCACGGAGACCGGGATCTCACGAGCTCAGCGGCGCATGGTCGAGGCGTTCAATCCCGATATTCCCCTCGCCGAAGCCATCACGCCCCGCAGCTCGTGGTACACCGATCCTTCTTTCCTCGCCCTCGAGTTCGACCGCGTCTTCTTCCGGGGATGGCAGGCCGTCGGTAATTCCTCCTCCTTGAACATAACTACGTAAAGAGGGGAAGGAATTTATCACAATCTGTCGCCATGTTAATGATATCTGATCATCTTTATGGTGATTTAGGGAGTGATACGCCTTGATCATTGGAAAAAAGATTTTTGTTATGTGTGTTCCTTATCGTTGTTAGGGTTTATATTGATTGAATATGGCTCCTCTCTTATTGTATATAGTCGTCCTGTAATCTTTGATTCGGAAGAGCTGGAATTTTTATCTGCAGATTGTTTTCAGAAGTTGCTGAGTTTCTTTAACTTAATGATATGTAGGTTACACTGAACAGATTGAGCAGCCTCATGATTTCTTCACAGGAAGGTAGTACCTTTCTTTTTAACCAAGCTTATGTGTTTTGGTAAGTTAAGTAATTTGTGTTTCGTGCTTGTTCTTGTGGCTAATGTGGATGTGGCGGAAACTAAAGTCCAGTGCTAGTTCGAAAATAGCTTTTAGATTGAATCCATGAATACTTGAAAAGTAATATACAGTCCTAGAAACTAGCTCTGAAGAAGCCTTGCCACATCTCTGCATCATTTATAGTTGCTGAATTTCTGTAGTTCAGAGAAAAAGTCTGCCTTTTTGTCATACTTATAAAACTGAATTCATTTGACTTTGTGTCAAATTGGCAGTTGAATTTTGAAGATATCATGAGAAAACATAATATGAAACCTGGACATACATGTGCCCTAAGTTGTTCTGTTAGTAGAGACTTTATATATGTGGTAGGATTCATTATTGATCTATTACCTAAATTGACTAATAGAACACAGATCCATGTGTAAGGGCACAAGGTTAACTTTTCAAGAAATCATAAGAAGCATGATACCCCTTTAACAGTAATTAGGAATGTACTTAGTTATAAAGCTCTTTTCTCTATGCAACATCAGACCTTATTCTTTTTCAAATCCTAAATTAGTATCATATTTTAGGATGGACACCTTGTTTAACTAATTCAGAATTCCAAATTGTACATGACATAACTGATCTGTTTGCTTGTGCACACTGTTTCTAATTACAGACTGGGAAATGTTGAATTTATTGTTTGTCGAGATACTAATGGAACTCTTCGTGCTTTTCACAACGTGTGCCGCCACCATGCTTCTCTAGTTGCCTCTGGAAGTGGGCAGAAGTCATGCTTCGTGTGCCCTTACCATGTGAGTTTCTAGAAGTGAAATCATATCTAAAAAACATGTAAGGACGTATCTAGGCATGTGCACTAACTCTCATGTTCTCATAAATTTACATGATTAATATGAATCATCTTATATCATTTGTGTATCATGACATCTAGTTCTTCTAATATCGTATTTCTTTAGGGGTGGACCTATGGTCTAGATGGCACCCTATTGAAGGCTACTCGAATTACAGGAATCAAGAACTTCAAAAAGGATGTATGTTTTGTACAGATGTGTTCCATTTTTTTCTATGAGTTCTTTCCATGATGTAGAGGTGAAGTGGATCTTTGCTCTCGGGGAGCAGGAATTTGGTCTTATACCATTGGCGGTGGCTACTTGGGGACCTTTTGTACTCATCAGATTCGACGGGCATCCTGTTCCTCAGCAAAATTGTTGTATTAAGACAGTGGAAAATGAATGGCTTGGGAGTGCTTCAAATATCCTGAGCACGAATGGGATTGACTCTTCATTGAAACATGTTTGTAGGCGTGAATATACTATCCAATGTAATTGGAAGGTATGATGTAGCAAAGTCTAACTTCATTGGCAGTTAGCATTTCATTTGTTGGCAACTAGGCTTTAGCATTGACAAGAAAAAGTAGATGACGTTATGCATAATATATCTATTGTTTTCTCATCAAATTTGCCATTCATCCAGGTTTTCTGTGACAACTACTTGGATGGTGGATATCATGTTCCTTATGCTCATGGAGATCTTGCATCTGGTCTTAATCTTGACTCATATTCAACCCTTGTATGGTAACTCCTAAGTATGACTATTCATTTTTAGATCTTCCATATCCTTTTGTTGTTCCAATAATACAATCTCAAACTTGGCATTTGTAATAATCAGACCAGTAGTCTTTGTAGTTCTTTGTTGTTTCTTGAACCTGTACATGCTGAAGCAGACACACGAACTTTGGACATGATTCATCTAACTCCTATAAGAGCTTTTACTTATTCTACTTTGATGTTTCGTCTAATTTTGCCCTTTTCCCGATACCGATGTATAACCAGATTTAATCTTAGCGTTGCATGCGTCTATGTCAACTCTTTTTGGAACTGATTTAAACTATATTACTAATTTAGTCCCTTTTATTATTCTGAATCTGTATAGGAAATAAATAAAAGCAACAAGATTTTGTATGTTACTCTCATTTTGAGCTCTTAACTGTGCTATGCAGATATTTGAGAAAGTGAGCATTCAAAGATGTGAAGGTGGGCCAACAGATAAAGATGGATTTGATCGGCTAGGCTCAAAAGCATCATATGCTTTTGTTTATCCTAACTTCATGATCAACAGGTCTGTTAGAACTTAATCAGCTTCTTTGAATAGAAAACACAGGATTATGGTATTTAGCAGCTCTTGTGCTTTTATGTCAAGTGATATTTGATTATTGGGTATATGTAATGCAGGTATGGTCCATGGATGGACACAAACTTAGTTGTTCCAGTGACCACAACCAAGTGTCAAGTGATATTTGATTATTTTCTTGATGTGTCCCTTGTGGTGAGTACCTTAATGCTTGTTTCGCTCGTTAGAAATTCATTAACGATCATCCTAGAAAATGCAATTCCAAGTTCTGATAGCCTTTCATGCTGCTGTGGAGCATATTTGTCATATCTGTCATTATCTGTCACAGAATTAAGGGTCATTCAGGATGAGTCATCTGAAAATTTTGGAGTTATTGTGATTGATGAGTGTGGCCCAATTTCCTTGACTCAGATCAATACATGACTTGATCCTTAGTCACCTAAATTGCAAAGGAGCAACTTTATCATTGACCTTACTGGGGCTATAACCTAGCTAAACTGGTAGAAAGATCTGTGTGAAAAATTTTCTTCTTGTTGGCCAATAGCTTCATCTTTCTATGGACTTTCAGACTCATTAAAATAACTGCATCCAGTCCATACTTGCACCATGGATTTATTGCTGGAACTCTATGTGACAAGATTTGGTCCTATAGCTCTTATATGCAGTCAAAAAGATCTTGTTTATTACATCTAAAGTTGCCTGACAAGATTTGCCTATTGATTTTAGTGCTGAAATATTTCCAATTTCTGTTTAACATGGTTGCACTAAAAGTTTCAGTTTAGATAGCTCATGAAAGTGCAGGTATTGGTCTTCAAGCTCCTTTCTTTTACCCTAATATTCTTCAGAGATTCAAAAATTTGGAAGGCATTATCTTGTTCCCGACAACATTTTGGTATATTGGTTGTTTCGGAACATCAGTAAGGCAAAACTAATGCTGAAGGATAAAATTCAGCATCAGTATATTTAAGTGCTTCATTTGTCTACCATGGTTTCTAGGGTTCTAGAATATCACAACTTGGTTCTTGTTTGATCCATTCGATATATCAGCTTTACTAAGCTCTCTCGTATGAAATGCTCCAGGATGACAAGGTGTTCATCGAGAGAAGTTTAGAAGAGAGTGAGAGAGTGCAGGTGCGTTATCACTTCTTCCTCAGCCTTGTTGCATATTAAAATTGAATGAACAGATTGAGGTCCTCAACACAAGCTTCCAAATTGGGGTGCAGATAGAAGACATCGTACTATGTGAAGGGGTTCAGCGAGGCCTGGAATCGCCAGGTTACTGCAGCGGAAGATATGCACCAACCGTTGAGATGGCCATGCATCACTTCCACTGTCGTCTGCATGAGTGCCTTGGTAACATCTAATGTGTTACTGCTTGCTTCTCCTTCATAGAACATATGAACCTTAGCATCACAACTTTACTTAAAATTGTTGGATTCCTAGCAAATTTATTTGCAATGCCAAAATACATAGGCTTCATTTTGGTAATATTGATACCAAGCATAGTCGAATAACTCATCGAGCCAACTCGAAGGCTCAAGTTGTGATAGACAACCAACAACAGCAATTATAGAATATATATTAAGTCTCCAAATTATTGTACAAATCTCAGTAAACATGGCCTATGTCATTCATCATCATCATCTACAGCAGAATATGTCGAACAATTCGTCTGTGTTCAGCTAAAAAAATGAGCAGCAAGCAAAAGGAAGGAACGACCGACAAACTACGACGGGAGATGAAAAAGGAGAAGAAATTGTGTACCGTTAATCATGGACTTCTCATACGTCTGATGCAGAGAGATGTTCAAGCGTAGAAGGTGGTGGCAGTGGAGGAAGCTCGATGGGAGACCAAGCGACGGCGGCAGAGGGTGCAGATGAACTTCCGCTTGGTCCTGAAGCAGAGGGGGAGGAAGCAGAAGCTGCAGGCGCTCTCCACGTCGGTGGCCACTACCTTTCCGCCGCAGTAGGGGCAGCTTCCTGGCGCCGTGTAACTCCGCAGCACTCGCTGCTCCACGTCGAACAGCAACACCAGGCACATCTCTCTCTCTCTCTCTCTCTCTCTTTTGCGCGCGCGCGCGTTTCAGTGCAGTCGCGGAGATTTATGGTGAATTTTTGGAAAAGGCCTTTGACTTTCAGTTTTTTTTCTAAAGCATTCTTATTTTAAAAAATATCTAAATAGCACATCTATTTTATAAAAAATAATATTATTCTTGAAAAACCGATTGCGTTCACATAGGGTAAAAAATCAGTTTTACTTGAATCGGTTTTACGCGCGCGTTTCAGTGCAGTCGCGGAGATTTATGGTGAATTTTTGGAAAAGGCCTTTGACTTTCAGTTTTTTTTCTAAAGCATTCTTATTTTAAAAAATATCTAAATAGCACATCTATTTTATAAAAAATAATATTATTCTTGAAAAACCGATTGCGTTCACATAGGGTAAAAAATCAGTTTTACTTGAATCGGTTTTACTATAATACTGTTTCACATTTACCAATTGACGTGATCAGTGGTGTACAAGATTTTTATCTCTGACCTTTTTCTATTCCATCGTGGGGATCGACTTTCACTCGTTTTATAGTAAGTAATATCGAGTTTCTACAACGAAGGGTTTAGGGTTTTTGGTTTTTACCGATGAACGTTGAGTTCTTGAGTTGATACTGTTCCATTTAATAAAAAATAAATATTATCCTTGAATCTATTTTATAAAAAAATAATATTATCATAAACTGTATAAAAATAATATTATCCTTGAAAATTTGATTGGGTTCACTTATGGTTAATCGAAAAAAAAATTACTTGAATTGATTTTATCATAAACTATATAATACTATTTCACATTTACCAATCGATGTGATCAGTGGTGTATATAACATTGTATCTTTGACCTTTTCATATTCCATCGACGTCTTCAACTTTCACCGTTTCTGTAGCCGTCAAGTACCGTTGAGTTCCTACATCGTCTAAGTATCTCTGACCTTTCACCCATCCTATGGCGATATTATTCCATTGTATTATGTCGCCACTACAATGAGACTTAGGGTTCTAGCATTTTATTTTTGCAATGGTTCCAGCTTGTTGGCTTCTAAGGTTCCATCGTTTCCTATAGAGATTTCTATAATATTTTGAAGCTAGGTCATGTGACAATTGTGAATATTATGAAGCTAGGGTTCTAGGGTTGCATTGATGTTTACCATCAATGTGAAGGTAGGGTTATGGGTTTTTACTATCAAGATTTTGAACATTCTTTATTAAAAAATTTCAAACAGTGCACTTCTATATCAAATTTTATAATTTTGAGTTTTTTTAATCAATTTTTCAACTGAATAGTCTTTCATTTTCTTATTTCTCCTTATTTTTAAATTAGATTAAAATATAATGCATCCATATAACAGGTCCACAATATATGAAAAAAAATTTGTCCATAAATTTTTTTCCTAATACTCAATACCTTATTTTTGGATAAAATAAAAAATAATATATTGATTAGAAGGACTATTAAAAATGATTAGAATTTTTTAATAATTTTTTAATATGGCACAGTTGGACATATGTCACTGTTGTTTTATTTTAGATATATTTTTTGATATTTTTATGAATTTTCCAGCATTTAAACAATATATCATTTTATAAATTTTCTCCTTATTTTTTTATTTTTACCAAAATATAATATATCAATATAATATTTCTTGACATTTGAGCTTCTAAATAGGTCCAAAAAAAATTTCTAATATACGATGTATTATTTTTAAAAAATAAAAACAATGCATTTTATAGAAATACTATTCAAAATGACATGAAGTTTTTAGAAAAGCTTTGAAAATGATAGAGCAAGACATATGTCATTGTTTTTCCATTTTAGAGAATTTTTATTATTGTTATGAATTTTTTAGAATCTGAATAGTATTTTTTTTATTTTCTCCTTTTTTAATTTCTATCAAAATGTAATGCATCAATGTAATTTTTTTTTTATATTTGAACTTCTAAATATGGCCACAATATATGGAGAAAATTTAGTCTATAAAAAAAATTTCTAATATACGATATAATATTTTTGGAAACAAATTTAAATAATAGTGTGTTGCTTAGTAGGACTATTCAAAATGATCTAATTTTTTTTAAAAAGCATTTAATACAACACAAATGTGCATATGTCATTATTTTTCGTTTTAAAGAAATTTTTGATATTTTTGTTAAAATTTTAAATTTTAAATAGTATTTCATTTTTTATTTTCTTTTTTTAAATTTCTATCAAAATATAATGCATCCATGTAATATTTTTTAACATTTGAGCTTCCAAATACATCCACAACATATAGAGAGATTTTGATCTAAAAAGATATTTAATATGTGATGCACTATTTTTGGAGAAAATTTAAAAATAGTGCATCACATACAAGAATTGTTCCAAATGATTTGAAATTTTAAGAAAATTTTGAATATGACACAGATGACAGATGCCACTATTTTTTATTTTAGATTTTTTTATATTTTTACAATTTTTTTAGCATCTAAATAGTGTTTTCTTATTTTATTTTCTATCAAAATATAATGGATCCATGTAATATTTTTTAATATTTGAGCTTCTAAATAGGTCCACAATATATGAAAAAAATTTATCCAGAAAAAAAATTTCCTAATATGCAATATAACATTTTGGAAAAAAGTTAAAAATAATACGTCGCATTGTTTCAAATGACCTAAATTTTTTAGAAAAGTTTTTGAATACAACACATGGACATATGTCACTTTTTTTAATTTCATAGAGTTTTTTGATATTTTTATAATTTTTTTAGCATCTAAACAATATTTCAATTTATTGTTTTCTCTTTGTTTTTAAATTCTACTAAAATATAATTCATCCATGCAATGCTTTCTAACATTTGAGCTTCTAAATAGGTCCATAATATATAGATAAAATTTGGTCAAAAAAATATTTTCTAATGTGTGATGCACTCTTTTGGAAAAAGCTCAAAGATAGTGCATCGCATAGAAGGACTCTTTAAAAAAATGACCTAAATTTTTTTACTAAACTTTGAAAACAACCTAGATGGACATATGTCACTATTTTTTCATTTATTGGAATTTTTTGATAATTTTCAAATTCTTTTAGCATCTAAATAGTATTTTGTTTTTTTATGTTTTTCTTTTTTCTAATTTATACCAAAATTTAATGGATCCACATTTGAGCTTCTAAATAGATCCATAATATATGGAGAAAATTTGATCCAAAAAAAATTATCCAAATATGGGATGTACTATTTTTTGAGAATTCAAAAATAGTGCATCGAATAGAAGAACTCTTCAAAAATAGTGAATATGAACATATGTCACTATTTTTCCATTTTAGAGAAATCATTTACTAATTTTTTTATTTTTCAGCATGTGAATAGTGTGCCATTTTCCCATTTTCTTCTTATTTTTTATTTGCAAATTAATCATATCACCAAGTTCTTATTATACACTTAGTAATTCCAAAGCCAACTGCAAGAATGTCCATTTATATATAAGTATATTTTTGTTTATTTTTTATTATTAGTTTCTTTTAAATTATCATTAATAATTTTTTAATTTTATCTATGTAGTTTCATTGGTAATCGTGGATCAGGTCATTTCAACAATGAAAAGAGATAAAAAAAAGTCCTTCTAATTAGATAGTTTTAAGATGAAACTTTGTGGATCGTTTTTGTCACTTTTTTATAGCATCCGCTATGCGTAATCGAGTAAAATTGATCTCATTATTACAAAAATTATATCATTTAGGTATTATAAGGAGTACTTTTATTTGACCATTTCCTACATATCCCTGATATTGTCGTATCTTATAGATTAATATCAATAATTATAAAATGATAGTCAGAAAATGATAAGTTTCTAGTGAATGAAGTGGAACTATCATTTTTGGTATTAGATATATCTTTTCTTCTTAATCCATCAACTACTAAAAAAATTATTGATCTAAAAAATATTTTTACAATTGAAGGATCATTGAGTATTTGTAGTTCATTCATTATTTTTGAGATGATTTTAAGAGCGGGAGAGAGAATATGAAATTTTAAGTGAAACTAGTGTCCATCTCTCAAGTATTTGAAAGGTTGCCTACCTATATTACAGATAAGTTACATGGAGGTATCTGGTTTATAAATTATTGTACCTTATTTTTTTATAATATAATTTGATCCTAATAGTATATATGGATCAAATTATTTTTTTATAATATAAATACATTATACATATATATGGATAATGTCTCAACTGGGGTAATCCAAACCACATGAATCCCAACAATCACAATGCAAAAACTATGTTATATATGTATTAACATGCTTAGAACTTTCATGTTCTTTGTGCAGCAATATGGCTGGGGTTATGCAGTCATTAAAATGTTACCCGAGGAATTTAAAAAATATGTGTACCAATGATACAAATACATGGTTCACAAACCTATATCATGCAATCCCTATGAAATGGGAGTCACAGAAAAAAGAGGAGTTGTTGTAAAAAGGAGATGATGAAGAACATAATCAAGGATATCTATTGTGAACCTAAAAACTTAGAAAGGAATAAAGAGATGAACTAGAACATTATTTCTCTTCTCGGTGGTGGAGGCTCAAGTAAAGCCCAAACTTCGAAGTCAAGATTGACTACGAGAAGGAGATGTCTATCATTTTGAAAATAAATTTTTAATAGTTTTTATAAGATACCAAATAAATTTAGAAAGAGGATATCTGAACTAATTTTATTGATCTTATAGACCATTGAGAAAGAAGACAACAATAATTTTATGCAAGCTCAAGTTGTTGTGTGAGTTACAAGATACTTTTTTACTAAGAGCTTGATTATATGTAATAAGTTTTTCATTTGTTTGTTAAATATAAGGTAGCTAAGCAAAATAATTAATTTTTTTAACGTTATAATTTATCAATCGAAATAATTTGGAAGGATGAGGCAATATATACATATGTCCAAATAAGTTGATAGATTTACACAGTATAGTAGATGATGATACAATATATACATATGTCAATATTCTAATTAGAAAGACACATGCAATGTCATCGATAGCAACGTAATTAGGATTTGAGGTACATATGTATTTAGTATTCTTGATATTTTTTATTTAGTATAGAATTTTTACACAGTCAAAAAAGACTCTTGAAACACAATCAACTAAATATATTTTTATGCCACTACATATTAAAAAATTAGAGCATTGACATCTTTTGGTTGTTAATCTAAGAAAAAAAGATTTAAGAGCATTATAATTCAATGTCCAATCTAAAAAGTAATGTTAAAATATATTTTAAAGCAGTAAGTGTTGATTCCTTTTAAATGTTTTGTTTCGATAAATAAATATTATTTCCAATATTGTAGGTGAACACATTGAGAAATTTGAGTGATGTCAATCTAGAATTATTGTATCCTAGAATCATGTCATTCATTAAATCAAAGGGATGGATCTAGAAAAATATAGTCCATCTGAAGCAAATTACATCGAAATTTACAATGTTCAAAGACTCTGAAATACCATAAACATTCCATCGTTGACTAACTATATAATTTATAACCTTTGTATATTCCAGGAATGATCGTGCTATATTTGTTATAAAGTTTATCAAGCATTTATTTTTTGGATTTCCTGTGTTATTCTCCCAGAAACAGATGAGGGCATATCGAATGCAAATTGTAGGAGCAATTATGGATGATGAACATTTTTGTGGAGAATATGCTTCCTAGTTCTATAAAAGTCAGATGTTTCTCTAAAATTTTACATATGACCTTGTAAATGGTGTGGTATATTCAATGCAATTAATGGTTCGATTTTGTGGAGAATATGATTTTCTAAAAGTTTTTGATATTTTAAAAATGTACATATGACAACAGTTTTGTACATGTAAAAATGTTGTATTGTATACATGAACATTTTGTATAACACATTTTATAATTATGCAAATAGAATTTTGGGATACTACATAGCACTTCTCTAATGTGTATCTAGTTGTGTATGACTAAATGTTGTTGAAAACAGAGCAATTTTTTAAACTTCACCTAGTTTTTTCCTAGTTTCTAGTCAAAATGATCTGAATTGTTTGAAATATTATAGAGGATTTCTCTAATCTATATTTCACTGTGTATGACTAAATGTGGAAAATAGAGCATTTTTCGAAACTTCTCCAACTTTTTTCCTATTTTCTGGAGGAAATGATCTGAAATTTTCATGAAAGCATTGAATATGACCTAGATAGATATATGTACTTTTTCCATTTTAGAGAATTTATTATATTTTTTGGATTATTCAGCATTTGAAGAGTGTGTCATTTTTCTAGTTTCTCTAAGTGTTTTCGATGTAATGTTTTCTGACATTTGAGCTTCTAAATATGTCTACAATGTATGCAAAAAATTTAGTCTAGGAAATTTTTTTTTAGACCAAATGACATTGTTTTTCTATTTTATAGGATTTATTTGATTTTTTCTGAATTTTTCAGCATCCGAATAGTATATCATTTTTTATTTTCTTCATTTTTTATTTTTAACAAATTATAATGTACTTTGAATTTCTGAAAAATTTTAACATTTTTTTAGTATAAAATTTCTGAAAATACTTTGAATATGATCCATATGAACAAATGACACTTGTTTTTTATTTTACAGAATTTATTTAAAAATTTTAGAAAAATTTCCAACATCTGAATAGTATTCCATTTTCCTATTGTTTTCATTTTTTTATTTTCAACAAATTATAATGCACTCATGGAATGTTGTTCAACATTTGAACTTCTAAATAAGTCCATAATATATGAAAAAGAATTTCTAATATGCAGTGTATTATTTTTGAGAAAAATTTAAAAAATTCTATATCGCATAGAAGAACTATTCCAAAGGACTCGAAACTTTTAGGAAGACTTTGAATACGACCTAGATAAACATATGTCACTATTTTTTATTTTCTTATTTGATATTTTTCTGCATTTTTCAGCATCTAAGAAGTGTGTTATTTTTCTACTTTTATTAATTTTGTATTTCTACCAAAATATAATGTATCCATGCAATATTGTTTGACATTTGAACTCCTAAATAGATACATAACATACGAAAATAATTTAGTCTGTGAAATTTTTTTCTTAATATGTGATGCATCTTTTTTAAGGAAAACTCAAAAATAGTGCATCACATTAAAAGACTGTTCCAAATTACCCAAAATTTTTAGGATGGCTTTGAATATGACCCAAATGGGCATATCACTATTTTTCTATTTTAGAGATTTTATTTGAACAATGTGTCATTTTCCTATTTTCTCTTGAGTTTTTTTTTATTTCTAACAAAATATAAAGTGCTCATGCAATCCAATGTTGTTTGACATTTGAGCTTCTATATATGTCCATAATATATAAAAAAATTTGATTCAGTAAAAGAATTCTCTAATATGTAATGCACTATGATTGGAGAAGATCCAAAAATAGGGAATATGATCCGATGGACATATGATATTGTTTTTCTATTTTACAGAATTTATTTGATATTTTAATGAATTATACATACATATACATAGATATATATATATATATATATATATATAGTACAAGAATATTCTTGGTGTATGAATGCACCGACATAATTTGATCGATTGTTAGTTGTAATAACTATATAAGTATGCTTATTCTGGCCGTATGATGATGATAATAATTATAATAATTATTACTATTATTATGTAACACGTTTAATAGCTTATATGTCATTATCTAGGCCAATTCGACTTTACTAGCAAAAATAAATATATGTGTGTCATGTTAATCTTGATTATTTTTGTTAAATACCTTATCCTCTTCCTCCCCAAATAAACATAAAGAAACTTATCTTCTTTATTGTTTCTAAGACAAATATGGACTCCAAGTTAAAAGAAATTTTAATCTGCTATAAAATACATAGGAGTAAGATTGAATGTCTCTTTCATAATTTGACAAAGAAATTATTGAGATTTGATTCATAGTTATCTAGGTAGTTATCATGATCTAGTAGTTAGAGGGTGATTTCAATAATTATCTCAATCATGATCTAGTAATTATAGGGTGGTTTCAATAACTACCTCAATCATGATCTAGTAGTTATAGGGTGGTTATCACTAGGTCCTATAAATAGGACCATAGTTCATAGCAAGATATGTAAAGAGTATGTGGGAATATAACTGTTCATGTCAATCCTTTTGTTTTTAATACTACAATAGTATTATATTTTTTTCCTTGCTCTTCTATCCCTAACATTTATGGTATCAGAGCATAGTTTCAATATGAACTATAGGACCATAGTTCATAGCAAGATATGTAAAGAGTATGTGGGAATATAACTGTTCATGTCAATCCTTTTGTTTTTAATACTACAATAGTATTATATTTTTTTCCTTGCTCTTCTATCCCTAACATTTATGGTATCAGAGCATAGTTTCAATATGAACTGGGCATTATGGCTTTCAATGGCTATTCCACGTCTCAACCCCTTATTCCCATCTTCTCGGGCAAATACTATGAATTTTAGAGTATCAAGATGAAGACTCTATTCAAGTCTCAAGATTTTTGGGACTTAATAGAGAATGGATATGTGGATCCAGATGACGAAATCAGGCTGAAGGAGAATAGAAATGACTCAAAGGCATTGTTCTTCATTCAACAAGCTGTACATAAGACAATCTTCTCAAGAATTGCAACAGCGACAGCCTCAAAGCAAGCTTGGTTGATACTTCAAAATGAATTTCAAGGCTCATCAAGGGTGATTACGGTAAAACTTCAAACTCTTCGTCGTGAGTTTGAAATTTTATTCATGAAAAGCAATGAATCGGTACAAGATGTTTTTTCTCGAGTGACTGAAATTGTTAGTCAAATGAAATCTTATGGTGAACATCTTTCTGATCAAATAATTATTGTAAAAGTTTTGAGAAGTTTAACTCCAAAATTTGATCATGTTGTTGCCGCAATTGAGGAGTCAAAAGATTTATCTACATATTCATTTGATGAACTAATGGGTTCCTTGCAAGCACATGAAGCAAGATTGAATAGGTCATTTGAAAAAGATGAAGAAAAAGCATTTCAGATTAAGGGGGAGTCTTCTACTTCAAAAGAAGACAAAAAATCAA
>LVTN01000780.1:50423-73102 GCA_001649415.1 Musa itinerans
GCCTGAGACGTGCTCCTCGGCCTCATGTCGCCCGAGACCACCTCCTCTGTGCAGCATGCCCACCTGAGACGTGCTCCTCGACCTCATGTCTCCCGAGAAATCTAAGGGATACAGGTTTTATTGTCTTAATCATAGTACAAGGATAGTAGAATCCGGTAATACAAAATTTCTAGAAAATGGTGAAATCAGTAGAAGTGAGAAATCTCATATGATCAATTTTGATATTGAGGAGATTCAGGTTAATTCTCCCATATCATCTCTTATTCAAGAAATTATTGTTCCTCAAATTAATGAGAGTATTGATGAGGGTGAACAACAAAATAACATCGAAGAACTCTCACATGATATTGATATCGCCACTGATGATCTTGTACAACAATCACAATTGACAGATTTGAGAAGATCTCAAAAGAAAAGAAAACATGTCATTTCTGATGATTATGTGGTATATCTACAAGAATCAAATTATGATATAGGAATAAAAAGAGACCCCTTATCGTTTTCACAAGCCATAGAAAGTAACAATTCTGAAAAATGGTATGATGCAATGAAAGAAGAGTTAAAATCAATGGTCCATAATGGTGTTTGGGATCTCGTTGATTTGGCCAATAATTATAAAAGAGTCGGTTGTAAATGAGTCTTTAAGACAAAACGTGACTCAACGAGCAATATCGAATGATATAAAGCCGGACTTATGGCCAAAGGTTTTTCTCAGAAAGAAGGCATCGACTATAATGAGATATTTTCTCCAGTTTCTAAAAAGGACTCATTGAGAATCGTCATGGCATTAGTAGCTCATTATGATCTTGAGTTGCATTAGATGTGAAAACAATATTTCTGAACAGGGATCTGGATGAGAAAATATATATGAAACAATCTGAAGGATTCATAGAAAATGAAAAAGAAAGTTGGGCTTATAAACTTAAGAAATCCATTTATGGTCTTAAACAAGCTTCTAGACAATCGTATATAAAGTTTCATAATACCATTACTTCCTTCGGATTTAAGGAAAACACTGTTGATCAGTGTATATACCTGAAGGTAAGTGGAAGCAAGTTTATTATATTGGTTTTATATGTGAATGATATTTTACTTGTTAGTAGTGATCTTGGTTTATTGCACGGAACCGAGATATTTCTCAACAAGAACTTTAAAATGGTTGAAATAAATGAGACAGCCTATGTTATTGGCATTGAGATATTCAAAGATAAATCTCACGGATTATTAGGATTGTCTCAGAAAAGATATATTAATCGTATCTTGGAGAGATTTAATATGCAGCTTTGCTTAGCCAATGATGTACCTATTACTAGAGGTAAAAAATTCAATCAAAACCAGTGCCCGAGAAATGACTTAGAAAAGAATCAAATGAAGAATATTCCTTATGGGTGCGCAGTTGAAAGTCTATTATATGCTCAAACCTGTACAAGACCAAATATCAGTTTTGCAGTTGCAATGTTGGGAAGATACCAAAGTAACCCAGGAATGAATCATTGGAAAGCTGCAAAGAAAGTAATGAGATATCTATAGGGGATGAAAGATTATATGCTCACATATAGGAGATCAATTCAGCTTGAAGTGATAGGATATTCAGATGTTGATTTTGTAAATTGCCTCGATAGTAGGAAGTCCACTTCAGGATTTGTATTTATGTTAGCTGGTGGGGCAATTTCTTGGAAAAGTGCAAAGCAATCGCTTATTGCATCATCGGAAACTGAATTTGTGGCATGCTTTGAGGCCACAAATCAAGCTTTATGGCTACGAAATTTTATCTTAGGACTTAGTGTGGTTGACTCAATTGTCAGGCTGCTGAAGATATTTTGTGATAATATCATAGCAATTTTCTTCTCTAAGAATGACAAGTACTCCAGTGGTTCCAAGCACATTGAGATAAAGTACTTGGTGGTTAGAGAAATAGTTCAGAAACAATAAGTGTCAATTGAGAATCTGAGCACCACTATGATGATTGCTGATCCATTGACAAAAAGCCTTACAGTGTAAAATATTTAAAGAACATGTTCTTAGAATGAGGCTTGTGAGCAAGTCATAAAAGATATGGTGATGCATGTTTATGTGGATGCTTTTATTGACATTCTTCTTACTTAATTAAAGTTATTTGTTTCTGCTATCCTGTTTATATTTATGTTTATACATATTATGGTTGAATATAATAACAAGATTGTCTTGACAAGACAAATTATAGGGGTCATCATTAACTATATTAGGAAAGACTAATAATGTTATGGTATATAGAAGGGAGTATGACATTGATGATATACAATCATTATGACTCGCATTGATGGTTGTACTTAATATAGTATTATTGTGTTTATTAGACTTATTGGCTTGTTTTAAAATTCATGATCATGTATAAAATATTTTTCAAAATTTTTTGGAATCCAATTAGGTAAAATTATTTTCAGACAATTTTGTTTTATTTATTTTGATTTTGAATATCTCTTTTATATCGTATTAATTAATGGGCCAAGTGGGAGAATGTTAAATTTTATACCCTTTATAATTGGATAAGATATATATAATATAACTAATTGAATTCTGATGAAATATTTTAGTCAAATAGAAGTCCACTTAAAAGTAAGATTCCTTAAGAGATAATCTTGATGGGAGGAAATATCCTAATATTTTGTCCTAGACCCTCTGCTCTCCGCTTATAAATAGACAGAATCTCTAAGGACTGAACACGTGCATGTCTGTGAACATAGTTGAAGGATTATAATTTTTCTCTCAACTCTCTCCTTAAACCATCAATGGTGGCTTGCAGATCAAATAGAGATCTCTGAACAGGCATCGTTAAACAAGATTTAAGTATTTGATTTCAATCCTGACATAAAGATTATTTTCATATTTAACTTAGCATATTACAGATTTTATGCTTACATTAAAAATAGTAAATAAATAATCACTGGAATCTACACCTCGATTACACAAGGGACAGTTATCTTCGGTTCTCATTCTCATTGGACCAATCTTTGAGTAGTTGGTAGTCAACCATGCACTAGTTTCCAGCACATCATTGTCACTCTAGGGATAAGACCAAAGCACTTTGTCAACCTTCCCAGCATTCCCCAGCCTGGTCATCAGCAGATAGCCATCTGTAGGCAATTTTAGAGGAGGCCAACCTTCTGGTATCATATCTCCATACCCAACAATCACCATGAGGAATAAGAGGAATCACAATTTTAATAATCTGGTTAACTAATTCAGGACCAAACAACTCATTCATTGCTGGCTAGATTGTAAGCATACATAAAAACTTTTATACTAAGATTAAAATTAAATAATATTAGATTGATTTTATCATACATATCTTTTGATGTCATCTGGAAATGATTGATCTGCAACGACATTATCTTTAGATTCAAAATTCTTTTCTATTAGTCAATATCTATTACCAGAGTTCAATTAGTTCTATTATATATCTTATCCAATTATAAAGATCATATAATCTAACATATATTTTAATAATATATTTTTCAGATATATAAAAATTAATTTTATACATCAATGTCAAAAACCTAATTGTCGTCTCGCAATGCTTGTTTCAAATATCATCCACATTTAAATTACATAGATTAAGTTCATTCAATGAATCGGTGCTCGACTCATAATAATTTTTCTAACCATATTCTAATAGGATTTAATTGGGTTCGATCAATGGATTCTTTGTCAAATTTAAACGGATCGGGCAGGTGTAGTTGAAATGACCCGACCCGTTTACTAACATGGCATCTCACCCATCCACGGCTGCCTCCTCCACGCGCCTACAAAAAAACCCTCGTCGCTGCGGTTCCTCTCTCGACGTTGATTTGATACGTCCGCCGGGCAGTGAGGCCGGAGACCGGCGTCGCCGACTCTCCCACGCCGGTGGTCGCTTGCGGTGTATTCCCGCCGCGGCCTTTCTTCTCCCTCCCGCTCGTTCGTCTGTTGTCCCGGTGATCCGATCGATTACTGCAGCCTCTTCCTCCTCCTCCGGGTGCGTGTTCTTTCTGTTGTTTTCTTTCCTATATCTCTCGTCAAGAAACCATCTTTTTCTGATTTGAAATGAATTCGTGCTTTTGCCTTTTTGGATCTGAGGTAGCTCGTGGTAATCTTCCCTTTAAAACAAATGAAAAGGAAAGAAATTACGACTCTTGTTTATTTGGTATTGTTCCCGTTAAAGAAGATCGATCAGAAACTTTCTAGTTCATGTGATCTATTGGGAGTAAAATTAGCCCACAAATTTGTGCTTGTATGCACGAATGACGTTGCGAATCACCGACTCATCTAATTTAAGTCTCTTTTATATGTTTTTCCATTTATTTCTTCGTCCTATTTCGAATATTTAAGTCTCCTACAGTGCCCTATGCGTGTTCTGTTGCTTTCAATTCTATTGCCATGATTCCTTCGGGCTATTATTTTAATCCACTGACGCCAAGATTCCACGGAATCGATGTGCAAGCGATAGTTAACCTCAATATGTTTTTTGCACCTTGATTGCTGCATATTTGACCTCAATGTATACGTAGTTTGATTGATGCCTTTTACTTGCTTCGCCTTCGCATATCTCTTACTGATATTTTCTGATCAGAAAAGAATCACAGTTTTGTTTGTTCTAGGAATTTTATCCTGTTAACAAGATGGTTTTGTTTGTATCCTCTGTGTGCTTCCGATCACAGAGCTGTAGATCAGTCTTCAATTGACCCATTTTAATTTTACCGCCATGCAAACTTTGTCTTCATGTGTCTGCAACCATTTCATGGTTTAGTTTTATATTAGTATTTTATGCTTCGGTTTCCCATGTCATTGTCTGATGGCATCACATGAGTTCCACAGTCTACAACAGTAACAAAGTCCATTTCCTTCCACACTTCTTGTATGGCTATGACAACTAACAAAGTTTCCCTCCACACTTTTGGTGTGCTTTTTACCTTACCACTATGATCTCCAACTGGATGCCTCAAAAAATATCTTTTTCTTTTGCAGCAAAAGAAGTTTGTTTGCAGGCTTGGAACAGGAGCATAACAGGATGCATGGGTCATCACGAAGGAATGCTGTTAGTGAGAGTAACGGCCCGACCGCAAGATCACTTGGTATCCACCTGAGCTTAGATTCATCTAGTCAAAGGATTTTCTCGAGGACAGCATCGTTGGGCAGGATCGCTGGCACAGGTTACTGGCATCTTGGATCTATCAGGCCCAACCTCATAGTTGAAGGAATTCCAGCTGACACCACTAGACCAGCAGCAGCTGGTGACGATCAAGCAGTCGGTGTTGAGATGGCTGGAAATGGTCTCAGACAAGGTTCACTAAGCAGAATGAGTAGTAGGGAATCTTGGCGGAGGTGTTCGATTAGTTTTTCTAGTGATCATGGAACTATTGATAATCTGGCACTTCCACAGGAACTAACAGATAGGATAGATAGTTCACTTTCACAAGTAGGATGCAGAGGGAGTCGACTGGATGATAAAGAACATGAGGACGGAGTTGTGACATTTGCTGATGATTCTCTAATACTATCATTTGATTCCTGGTCATATGAAGCAAACTTGCCATCAGTTGTGACTCCATTAACTGAGGAAATTGTGTCTCCTCTTCCAACTGATTCCATCTTGTCTGGAAAGGGAAGGAGTCATATGACAGGTATTGCATCACCAAAGGTGAGCTTCACATATGATTAAATTTTAATTTAGAAGGAAGAAAATTACTTTCTTGATATTGTATTTTTTCTTGCAGGATAAGCAATACAAGCTTCCATTTTGGCTGGACTATATTTCTTACTTGAGTCACTTGGCTGTCTTTGGAATTCTTGGGGTAAAACTTTGAATTTCTTTTCCAATGTCTACCAAGAGTGTAGCACAGTTTAGTAACTGAGTCTAAGATTTTGTTATAGTTTCATTATCTACTATAATCCTTGTCTGCACTTGTTCTGTGATTATTGTATTTTCTTTTTGTATTATTCCATTATTTGTTCAGTGAGATTTCTTGGCTACAAATACATTATTCATTTAAAAAAAAATTCTCTTTTTGTAGCAATGATTAAGTCAGTTGAGGACTGTAAAGATTTAACATATGATAAATCCTTGCTTTTGTTTGTTAAATTAGACTGATATTTTGTAGTTTGAATATAGAAAACAGAGCAAAAGAATTTCTTTCTAACAAAGTTAATGGGAACTAAAATAGAAAAGATTTGCATATGCTGTTCAAATCCAAATGAAAAAGGAAGATACTGCATCAATCATTCTAGAAAGGTTGTGCAAAGGAATTGGCTGTCATATTTATTAGTGAGAAATTGTTAGGATAAAGTAGTTTATGCTTGATGAGCTGTAGTATCTCTAAATCTCAGCATGAACTTGTGTTTTTCTGTGCACCTTCCTTCCTAGACCAGTTTTCTTTGGTGGGATTAATCTAGGGGACTTCATTATTAAGTTAATCTCCTCGGCCTGTAGTCAATTTATATATAAGTGGCTTCATTTTTTTTATTATGGGAAAGGAATTCCTTACGTTTGCTTGGACATCAAGGACTCATTTGAGATGAAAAGATTCAAATTCAAAACAATTACCCAGGAACATCAAAATGAAGAGCTTAGGAAACAAAGTTGACTTGTTAGATTTTTTTTGGATTCAGAAAAAAAATACAAGAATGTTTTGAGTTGAGAGAGATGATTAAAAATGTATATACAGAGCCAAAAGCAATCCGTTGTGATGATAGAAGAAGTGTGTGATTCTTCATTTGAATTTTTCTCTATTGCTATATCTGTCAAAAAAGAAAAACTTTAGACCTTCTAAAGAAAATTTTGGGCATTTAACTTTTCAATTTTCTTGTTTCTTGAAGTTATATTTGATTGTTAAACAGTGGAAAAGAATATTTGTCCGACTTATTTCTCCTGTGGATAAAAGTTAAACATATTTATGAGCATGTTATACTTTTCTGGAAACATTAGAATAGATGCTGTCTGATGTGATTTGAAAGGCGTCTGTGCCACATATTTTGTTCTTCTCTACAATAGATTGGTTTGACAGATTTCACTTTTCTAAATAACGATTTCACATATTCCATTTTTTTTAAATAATTTGTTAATCTTCCAATTCTAAAGGAGTGAAACAAAATTGGACTTTGCTACTATCCACTAGATGATGAAAAATATTATTATGACACAGGAGTAAGCTTTTAGCATTCTCTTATCTTTTCTATGTTCTCTTGTCCTGGACTGTTTAGAGTTACTATAGTACTATTACTCCATTTAAGAACCACATAATTACTGGGAGAAGAGAAATGATTAGTGTAAAGCTAGTCAGCATTGATCATATATAATATAGCCAAAATGAATAAATTAGGCCTCCTGTTCTTTTAACAAATTAGGCTACTGAAGCAGCTCACAGGGAGTTAATGAGTTAGAATATGCATCCAAGTGTGCTACCATGATTGTTTAGGGGAAAACTTTCATCCTGTTGCCACAGGAATCACTTCTGTTATCAGTTATGAAGAATGATTGACAATGTTAACAAACTGTATCTATCAAAAGAAGTACTTGCTTTCTTCTTTGTTTAAATTTCTGCAGTGCAACAAGAATTAAGTGAATGTCCCTTCATCATATAGGTATATACAAGATACTTACTGCAGAAGCTCTTTGGTCCTGACCTCTTGCGTCTCACAGGGGATAGCCCATTGTACCTTGATCTTCCCTCCAATATGGTTTTTTCTCTTTTCTTTCTTCATGTTTGATAAAGTAAAGTTTGTATCTCCGTTCACTGATGCAATTCAGAACGTGCTTTCTAACAGATAGGTTCCTTCCTGATGGGGTGGATTGGATTTGTCTTCAAGGCTGACATCCTTCATGTATCTGAACATTTGCTGGTAGGATTAAGTACAGGGTACTTGGGCAGTCTCACCACACTCAGTGGATGGAACCAGAAGATGCTTGAATCGTCTTCCAAGGGCCATTGGGTGCATACTGTTGCTGGCCTGATACTTGGTAAGATAACATAGTTTGAAGACAGGTTAGCTTATAATTTGCGGAGGATTTATTGGTTGTCACTTGCTTGCACAGTTTTTGGTCTTATCTTTCTACCCATCTATAGGGATTTTCCTTGTCAACTATAGTATCATTGTTGGGGTTGGATGTGCTGGAGGACTCCGCGGAGGCATTATTGCTTGGTGTGACAAGAGAAATACCAATCTGGAAAAATGGAGGGTGAATAACCACAATAAACATGTGGTTGTGATGGCCGCTGTTCTACTGATATGGTGCTTGTTATGGACTCTGAGTGGAGAATTCTTTAGGGTTAAGTTGAACAGAGTCAGTAATTCTGCTGTTCTTTGGCTAGCTTTCTTGGTGGGTCCCCCAGGTGTGTGGCTCCGATGGCGCTTGGCTAGGCTTAATGGACGAGGTATAGGAAGCAAGCGAATGCTCAAATGGCTACCAATTGGAACTCTGTTGGCCAATGTACTTGCAGTAACCATTTCGGCTGCAGCTGCTATTATAAGCAAAGCGGTAAGCATCCGGTGCAAAATTCAGGGTCAATATTGAACTTATATTCTGCTGTTCTTCACTAATATTACTTTGAACTGACAATTTAGAAACAAATTAAACCTGCTAGAGGGGAGTTGCTTCCTGCAAGTTTTTTATGTTGTCATAATTTAGGGTCTGATAGATCCCCACACAATGACAAGGAACACTCGCACAAAATCACAGATCTGCATCTGCATACATAAATGCATCTGCACACAATCTTTTAGGTTTCCCTTTGAGCAAGCAAATGTGTTTTTTTCTTGTCTTTATTGTGTGGGTGATGTTTTGCACTAATTAATTTGTTGTTTTGTTCAGGTGAACACAGAGAAATGTGCAATCATTGTCAGTGGATTTCAGCTAGGCTTTCCTGGCTGCTTGAGCACAGTTTCTACTTTTGCTGCTGAGATATATGGTATGTGGAAGACTGGACATGGCTGGAGAGCCTTCTTCTACATCAGTATTACCATCTTTCCATCTTTTGCACTAGGAACTCTTGTATTCTCAGTGCCTATATGGATTAAGCATTATGAATAATAATTCATACTAGCATTATAAATAGTAATTCATATTGCAATCTCAGGTTAAAGAATGGCTGTAGCTGCTTATTCATCATTCTTGTCTTGGTGTAAAGAGTAACCAGGCTTGACTTATTCTACCAATTATGGTTTAAGAATAATAAGGCTGACTTAATAAAACATGACCTTCATGGATTTGGATTCAGGAAACAGCCTCTCTATTCTACAGCACTGAAGTATCTAGCACCAGTAGTCCCTCAGACCTCGAAATGAAGGAAGCCTCATACACTGTGACACCCTTTTCTTTTGCTTGAAAGGTGGATGAGAAATCACATAACATCACAACAATCTTTGATCTTTCTCTAAGTATACTCTGGCTGTATTAAATTCTGGGATTGTTTCAATTCAACCAGTTACTTACACTGCCATATGTGGGGATCAGTAAATTTCATTTTATACCTCCACATGAACTGTTCTACTTTTTATTTTTTGATATGTCATCATCCCTTTTGTGTCGGGAGATTTCAAGCATGTGTGACCTTAACTGAAATTGACACTTCGATTTTGTCAGCCTGCAATAAATGAGATATATGCTCCTTCAACTTAAAAAATTTATATTACGATCTTTATAATTATGAAAGTAAAATATTTAGATCTATTTATCCTAATATCATTGATTTTATCAATAAAAATATAAAAATAATAGATAAAAAATTAATTTTAATGTTTCAATTAGCAGTGATAGATGGTGTCAGTGGTTACGGGTGGCTACTATGGATGAGGAGAGCAGTGGCCAAAGAGAAGGGTCACTCTACATTTGCGTCGACACCGAAGCAGTTGGCAAATAGTGAAAGGGCTACTAATGCAATGTAAAGGGCCGCTCGACAATGACATAGAGACAGAGTGGCGAAAGGGCCTCTCATTGCATTAATGTCGACATAGTTATCGAGCAACGAAATGATCACTTAGCATTTACATTGGCATTGGCAATGACATAGATGCAGGGTGCCATCGCTCGGTATCTATGTCAGTATCAATGTAGATGCGGAACGACATTGCTCTGCATATGTGTCGACGTCGATACAAATGCGACAACTGTGTTGAGAGCGACCCTCATCTTTGACTATTGCTCTCCTTATCTACAACAACCACCCGTGACCCACAACAGCGTTGTCGTTCACAACCATCAACACCATCTGCCACCATTAATTGAAACATTAAAATTAATTTTTTGTCTATTGTTTTCGTGTTTCTATTAGTAAAATCAACGATGTTACAGTAAGTAGATGTAGATGTTTTACTCTCATAACTATAGAAATTCTAATATAAATTTTTTTAAGCCTGGGGAGCATGATGCTAGGGAGGTCTAAATACATTGGGTAATTTGTAATTAGCTATGGGCAGTGGTGTTGCTTCACTTGTCGCACGTAGCGACGTTGCATAACCATCGTAGGGCTATCACACCTCATAATACTTGTATTGGATATGCAACCATTGCTTGTGATTGAGTTGGTGACCACCGAAGATCACTGCTCTTAACAATATTATCATCGATAATAATCAATCATTAAAACATGATGAACTTCACATTGCACGCAAGCAGGCAATAAGATGGACTAGATAGAAAAGTAGATTAGCAATACAGATGAAATGTTCATACATCATAAATAAAAATCAAATAATAACTTTTCATAAGCAAAAGATGCTACCAAATAGATATAAAATATTTGATTTCACAAACATGACTCTAATACCAATTATGAGTATAAAAATCATCCTTATGTTTCTATTATGTAAAAAACTTTAATGTCAAAATCTAAAATCAAATAACAATAGATCTATTTTACGATGAGCACCGTTCAATGTCATTCGAAAAACTTTTATTTGATCTGCGAATGCATCATCGTCATATTCAAAAGCTATAGTGATGCCGATCTATAAGGAGAACTAGACTCATATTGTCCTTTCTTCCTATCATTCACAAGATTGTTATAAGCGATAAATTTAGGGATAAATAGGAGATGAGAGAAGATATATAATCTCACATTGAATAGTTCACGTGACTACGGGGAGATGAGAGAAGATCTATAATCTCTCATTAACTGGTTTACATGACTATGAGAGAAAATCTGTACTCTCAGTAATGTCAAATATCCTTGTCTTCTCTTGTTTGTGTATCCACATATCCACATCCATACTGAGTCCTTAGGAGGTCAGTAATAAGTATGAGAGTTTTTCCCATCAAGGTCATCTCGTAAGAAATTCTATCATAATTATTTTTTTTTTCTATTGACCGATAATCAGAATCTAATCATATCCATAATATATCTTACCTAATTAGATAAAATAATATAATATGTCACATAATCTAACAGGCGAAAGAGCGATCCATCTACGATCACCGAACACAATGAATAGTAGATACCTCGAACAAGTCAACTATCGACAAGGCCTTGAGGATCCCAAACCACGATGTGATTCGACACCTTGGATTGTGACCCTAGATCAAGCTAAGACTATTGATGGAGTTTAAGCAAATACACAAGTAGAGAAGAAGAAACTTAAAAGAGAATTTTTCCTAATAACCAGCGAGTAAATCAGGAACAAGCTACCTTTGAACTGAGAAGATGCTAGGGAGGAACAGACCCTCGCCCGTTCTCCACCACACCATGAGTCCTGGTTGATAACTCGAGTTGTTTGCCATTCCTTTCCAAGGTTAAATATGGGTTAAAGACTGATAGCAAACCACTACTACGAGGGACAAAATAAAATATTCTTTAAAAAGAGAGCTAAAGAATGCTTGAATTTACTGGGAGGGAAGTAGATTGAGACCAGATGACAAATCTTAGACAATCTACGAGCTTGGTTCGAGGCATAGACCAAAACAAGTCGTACCGACGGCGAAAGCTCCGACGGATGCTAATGCAGTGTATATATATATATATATATATATGGAAGCGTGATTTGCTTCCATAATCCGACTACTTTGCCTCCATGCTTCATCTACAGAAACCAGAACTCAAGTGGTTTCACATGCAGTTAGTGTTTAGCTTGTAAATACATCTTTTTATCAAATTTGGATGACCGAATGGAAACCAAAACTCTTCAGATTCCACCAAGGTACGACTCAATGACCAGAACGGCCGATCAGCTGAATTTTGCATCATTTTATCTGCAATTATCTGTCCTTTCAATTGAATAGCAACAAGTAAATTTGCAGAAGAGGAAAGTTTACCATTCGGCATGATAGACACCAATCTTTACAGCAAGCTTTGAGTTGACGATCCACGGAGGAACGTCATAACACCTCATCCTTGAGATAGCTGCAACCATTTAAACATGGCAACAGGCATAGGAAATTTATAGAGAACTTACATAAAGAAATGCATGCCGTACATGTTCTCACGATAAAGATGTCAATTAAATATGCTAAGCCACTTAAAGGTGTTAGCATATACTCTATCATTCCACAACTTGGAAAATATCCCCATAATGTTTACAAAAGGAGACGATGCAGTATACAAATCACACAGTGCAGTAATAAGCAGAGTGTCTGATGGCACAGCATAAATAGTAATATGTTTTTATTGAATCTTTCCTTCTGGCCATAAATGAGAACATTACCGATGAATTCAATGGAGGTGTGAGTATATTACAAAAATGTGACATGCTCTTTCGAGGAAATAAGTCATCCTTCATTGAACAAAAGGAGTGAGCTGTCTGGTCACGGAACAAATATCATTCCAAAGGATGCGCAGGATATGAGCAGCCTATAAACTTCTATAGTCTATAACAGTCACTTCATCTTCTGGAGCATCAAGATCTTGATAACTGCAAATCAAAGATGACCAGTTCAAAATACATCGACAAGATAGACAGAATCCAGCAGCACATAATGGTGGCATGACCACGAAAACCAAAGCATGTCCAAAAGTTCAGAAATAACAAAGTGCAAAAGTACATTTGTTATAGTAAAAAACATACAAACTAATACAAGAATGGCACAGACCTTCTTATGCGACGAGGATCATGTCGAAATGCTGGCGGCATAGCAAGAACTGGTGCTGAACCACTCACTTGTGGACCAAGCCTTCCTTTGATACCCCGACGGCCACCAGTAGCTTCAAACGATGATGGTCCACCAGTGTCCCTCAGCATACGCATGGCAACCTCTGGTGGGGCAGGGACAAAAGGTCCCAACGGGCTAATATGTAATAATTAAACTTTAGACAAAGATTAATAGAGGTAATAATTCGACTTGGAACTCTGGGAACCACTGACTCACCCAGCACCAGGAACAGGCATTAACACTGGTGGAGGAGGAATATCTGAGGGAAAAGCACCATGCAAGCCTTGTCCACCATAAGCATCATACAGAGGTTTGTCATGATTCTCCACTTCGGATCCATCATTGGCATCACGAGGTGAGTTGTCAGTCCTATCATGCCTGTCATCATCTCCATTCCTGTTGGGCTCTCTGCGGTTGCCACGTTCATCTCTAAGGCGGCCATCTAACAGTCGTTTCTTCTGCATTTTCACCTTCTGCACATGGAAATTGCAACTAATAAGATAATAAATTTCAAGATCACAGAATCACATATTTGAAAGTTGATATCCAAGTGATTGTTTATGTATAAGAATGCAATATTAATCTAAAGTAGAAGAAGTTTCTATAAAAGAACATCAAAATTAAAAGTTAAAGAAAATGGATCAAATAAAATTTTAAACAGAAGAACCAAATTAAATCCAATTAAACAATTCACATCCCTAGTCCTCCCTTAAAAGCACTTTTGCACAAAACAAATTTCCAATAAGTTCAATAAATTATAAAACAAATTTCTGCAATTTCAGCTACATGACAAGTTCTAGACAAAATGAGTGTACAATAAGACGAAATATTGTCAGACAATACAGATATACCAATGACTAAAATTAGAATACATATCAAATCCAGAGCCTTAACTAGCATTAGATAGACATCAGTTCCCAACAAAGATCACCAAAGCTGTTGCATATTTTTTTAATTGCTCTTTTTAATTTATCGATTTTCTGTTTCTATAACTAGTTGCTAAGATGGTTTACAAATTTATGCATGCTGAGATGTCCAACAGGAGTAAACCCATCTCACAATCTTCCATATTCCAGAGATTTAGAAAATAATATTGGAAGGAAAGAACCACTCCTTCAAACATCAGGTGACTTAGAGAATAATCAAAGAAATATTAGACCAACCGCTTGCCTCCTCTTTTACCTATCATTATCATCAATCAGCATTTTCTGCTTATATCAACATGTTTAGATAAATCCATTTGCATAAAGGTACAATTTTACAAATCGGGACGATGGAAGGAGTTTAATTAATTATTGTTCCATTGCATTCTTTAACTATTCCTTATTGATTTCTTATTTTATTTTAATTTTTTTATAATAACTATATGGATGAAACCTCTTTCTCATCATTTTTTTTTTAATTGATTGACACCAACAATTAAAACCTTGACTAGAAAGTTGTAAATGTGCTTTGGGTTCAGAGTAAAAGAACACAAAAGTGAAAAAAATAATACAACATAATCACGAGGCAAAAACAATATGCTTAACACTACAGAAAGAAGTCATACTGATGCAGATTGCTGCATGACAGGAGTCCCACCAGGTGCATTTGGATCACTGCATTAGAAAGAAGTCAGTGGTTCTCTCAATGTAGCCACTAATTTTGAGACACCAGATATGCTAAATGCTTACTTCATATAATTCTGAAAATACAGATCTTCTCGAACTTTTGAGGTGAGCTCCATTACGAGGTCTGGGTGTTTCAGCCTGAGATGCTTATGAACAAACTCAGGAGCGTGGAAAAGCTTTGTGCAACCCTTTGCTCCACATCCGTACTTCCAACCATATTTTTCATCTCGTATTTTCCTCACAAGAGGATCTAGAGCCTCGGTAGCTGCTGCATCAATCTTATCTTTGGCTGTCAATGTTTCCAAGGGATCCTGACCTTCCAGTCTTGCTTGCCAGGATGAATCAAGTTTCTTCTCCCAATCAGATCCACTAGCATCAGTTCCATCATGTGTCTTATTGTCAGCTCTAACATGCCGAAGACCCTTGGCTTCAGATGACTCAGACATGCCGTAGTAATCCAAGCCATGGACACGCCACAGGTAGGTAATCAAAGTATCTAACAGTTCGACACCTTCAAGGCCCTTGATAGCATTCAGGCCACGTATAATTACAATTGGCCCCATGGAGCCTCCATGAGACTTCTCCACTTCCAACTTACCATGACCACTATTGGAAAGGACATTGTCCTCAATACCCTTCTCCATGTCAAGCTTACGGACCAAGGCCTGTGCTTGTTCAATGTCAACTTGAATTCGTCGAGGTTCAGAACTAACTGGGTGAGCCTTGGGAGTGGCAGAAAGCAGATCATTTTCTTTCTCTGTCCCCCTACCATGCCTTCTCCTTTTGACACCAGGGCCCGCCTCATCTTCAGAGTTTGGTTCACTACCATTCCCAGACTTGCTAGCTGAAGAAGATGTTAATCCTGGCCCACTGATGATACGAGCAGGGAAAACGCAAGTCAAGGTAACATAAACCTTAGGAAAGCCCATATGAGGTCTAAGAAGAAACTCTTACAGGTCAAGTGTCCCACTCTGTAAATCAAGCAAGAATTCCTTTGCAAGAGTCCTGGCCTGTTCTTTCCTCCTGTGAAGCATGCAACACATAATGATAGTACTAGAAGTGTGAAGATAATAATCTAATGAAGAAGCACAAATATAAAAATGAAACCAAACTAGCTTGACCATATGAAGAAGAGACAAACAATAAAGCTTGTCTGGTTGAAACAGGGAAAAAGGGAGGAAATCCTCAAGTAAAAGACAGCAAAAATCATATTCAACGTACAATTACCAATAGTCTTCTAAAAACATGTCTATCTTGTTGCATACACTGAAACTCACCTTTCAATGACTGCCACTAAGTTAGTTGGATGATATTTGTCTTTCAACCTACACCAGGAGGCAGTCATGTAAAAAGTTTTCAATCATATTACATAACTTCCATATGAAAATATAATAAAAAATGGAATACTGTAAGCACCATGTACCATTGTTTTTCTTTATGAGCTTCAAAATAAGCACGCTTCTGAGTGGAAATGTATTCCGATCTGTATTCTTCGTACCTACATGATCAAAACTTGGATTGAACATCCATACTAGCTAAACAACTAGCAGAATTGGCAGGTATTATAATCAGATACAAGTTAAGTGGCACGGTCAAGAATGCTTATCACAAACTAACTCTTTGAAGTGATACCTAGTATCCCTAATACATGTACCTGTGCTCAGCTTCAGTGGGTGAAATATCATCTTCGAGTTCTTGAATGAACTGCTTGTATGTCATCAAACCTCCCCTGCAAAATGATGAACAAGTAGATAAATGAGAATTCCAAAAGTTATGGAATTTCAGCAATTGTGTTGGAATTTCAGCAATTGAAACCCAAAACCATGAGAAATCCAACACATGCATGTCATCCATGCTTCTAAAATAATACCATCTTCTCAATCGTAGAAAAGTTTAGCAAAGCTTCATGTAACACTATTTTGTTTTCACATCATACTTCTTAAAAAACATATGATCCACAAGAGTAGACAAAGAAAATCTATTCTGATGCTCCCTCAGACAATGCAACAATATTTAACCTCTGTATTATCTGATCTGGGATGGACAAGCCAAGTTCAAGTCGATCTCCAATTTGACTCAACCAGGCTCAGCCAGAGTTCGAGTCGAAATCCAAATAGATCCTAATCCAACCGAACCAAGCTCACGATCGAATCCAAGCTCAAGGACTAGAACAAACATAGTTTAAGCTTGACTCATGTTCAGCTCAAACCAAGTTTCGATCAAAGTCCAATTCAGCTCAACCGAGTTCAAGTTGAATTTTGATTCAACTCCACTCTGGCTGAATCCAATGCAAGCCCAATCTCAAGCTTCGAATCAAGTTGTGACTAGACCAACATCAGCTCCAATTGTAGCACACCATGCTCTAGAATGGTGGAACACCTACGATCCTACAATGATGAAGAGGTGACATGGGAACACTTTAGAAGGCTCATCCATCACGACTTTTACCCGATGGCCTATCATGAATATTAGTGGAAAAGATGGCATTACTTGCACCAAGGACAAGAACAATCGATGCAAGATTACACCACCAAGTTCCGATGACAAGCGGTGGCACTCGAGATTTCTCTCAACAAGCACTCGACAGTCATGAAATATATTGCTGGTTTGCATATTCTAATCAGTACCAAACTGAGCCTTTTCTAGGCGTATGACATCTTGAGTGCTAGCGGGATAGTCATGGCAATCGAAAGGAAGAATAGAATTGTAGCGAGAAGACTGTGAAGAAGGCCAAAGGGGCCTAATCGGAGGACAAGGAAAATTCGAGGAACAATAAGAATTCTTCTTCTTCATAGAGAAGTGACCTTTTCTATGACCACTGTCACATTAAGGAGAAAAGTTGGAAGGTTCACTCGGAACTCTTCCCAAAAAATTGGATAAAGAACGACCAAAGTTAATGGATAGCAACTACAACCGTTGGCAATGACTACATCAAGCGTGCTGTCACGGACTTAGCTAGAATTGCCTAAGTCGTGAGGCGCCCTTGCGGCCAAGGCGCGAACTTAGCTTGAGTTGCCTAAGTAGCGAAGCGCCCTTACGCCAATTTCTCGAACTTAGCTAGGGTTGCCTAAGTCATGGCGCGCCCTTGCGATATGCGTCCACAAAGGTCAACCAATTTGCAACCTCACTCAGGTCCCGAATGACCTGTAAAAGAGAAAGTTGATTAGTTCAAAGAACGAGTGACGGACAAGTCCCGACGTCTCGCGAAAGGAGAAGCTTTACAAGCAATTCAAAGAGCAACTTGCGTGCACAAGAGAAAAGAGAGAAAGGAGGAAAACAAGGACTTTAGAAGGTTGAATGAACAGCTGAAGTCCACAAACAGCTGCTCACCGGGTGCCGGGCGCGAAGACAAGTTCCCGTCAAGTTACCGTGAGAACTTGTGAAAGATTATTCAACGTCCAACACTATATCGAAGCCCCATCCCCCATGGTGCCACCTGAGTGGTTCCAAGGTGCTGAGATGGCTGACATTTCGCGTGCAGCAGCGAGCTACAGAAAACAGCCCATGGCACACGAAAACAAAGCCATTTTGGGTTGTTTTGCTTGGTGCAGTGAGCGATCGCACTATAGCTCTGCAACTTGTTCGAACTTACATTTTTTACAAGCAAAAGAATACAAAACCAAGCCAAAACATACTGCCAAGCATGATGTACATGTAAACAAAAACGACGAACGGTTCGTTGAACGAAGTTGTTGCGGGTGCGCGACGACCGTTCGTGACATTCTCCCCCACTTAAACTATCGACGCCCTCGTCGACGCTTGTTAGTAGTTGTTAATGACTGCTTCTTCATGTCGTAGGGCGTCTTCGAGCTCCCAACTGGCTTCGGTTTGGGAAAGCTTTCGCTACTTCACCAAGTACTCGGTCTGCTCAGCTCTAGTGGGTATCTTTATCTTGCGATCCGCTAAAATGGTTTCAACTCGCTTCTCGTAGGAGGCTCTGGTGGGGGCTAGCCGAATTGGAACACTTCGGGAAGCATCTTACGGATCTGAGTAGTAGGCTTTCAAATTGCTGGCGTGAAAAACATTGTGAATTTTGAGCCACACCGGCAGCTGCAACTTGTAGGAGGCGTTGCCCACCCTACTGATAATTGAGAATAGCCCTTCATACTTGCGCACCAATCCTTTGTGTACTTTGTTCCTAAAGAATTGGAGTGATGCTGGTTGGAGCTTTATCAACACCAAATCGCCGACCTTGAACTCCTACGGTCGCCTTCCCAAGTCTGCCCACTTCTTCATCCTTTTGGCCGCCTTCTCCAAGTAAGCCCGTGCAATATCTGCATTTCGGTGCCACTCCTTTGCAAAGTGGTAGGCTGACGGACTACTCCCAGTATACCCAATTGCTATGGTGTGAGGAGTTGACGGTTGTTGTCCTATAATGATCTCGAAGGGGCTCTTATTGGACGCAGAGCTCCGCTGCAAGTTGTGGGAGAATTGGGCTATGTCCAACAGCTTCACCCAATCTCGTTGGTTGGCACTCACGTAGTGCCGAAGATATTGCTCCAGAAGCGAGTTTATCCTTTCGGTTTGGCCATCCGTTTGGGGTGGAAGCTTGTGGAGAAGTATAACTTAGACCCTGACAATTCGAATAACTCGGTCCAGAATCGTCCTAGGAACCAAGCGTCTCGATCGCGATCGACCACCACGAGTATCGATCCGAGTCCCCCTACTACCAGCAAGCTTGATATGAAGTCCAAAGAAATGCTCTCCCACGGCCTTTCTGGTATGGGCAACGGCTCCAAACGTCCCACTGGCTTCCGCTGCTCCACCTTGTCTTGTTGGCAAGTGAGGCACGTTCGAACATATTCCTCCGCATCAGTCCCCATCTTCGACCAGTAGAACGCCCTCTCCACAAGAGCCAAGGTTCTGTGAATACCCGGATGTCCAGCCTAAAGGGAATCATAACACTCTCATAAGAGCTCACACCTCAAATTGTCCACTTGAGGAACATAAACCCTATTCCTTTTTGTATTCACGAGTCCCTCATGGACCCAAAATCGTCGTGCCTTGCCTTCTTTGATGAGCTGCATCAGGGTTACTGCCTGGGGATCATTGTACAGTCCATCCTTGATCCTGGAAAGGAAGTTGGAGTGCAACTGACTTACTTGGCCTCTACCCTCCAACTGTACGGCATTCACTCGCTCCACTTTCCGACTCAATGCATCGACCACGACATTTGCCTTTCCGGACTTGTACTCCATTGCCATATCAAACTCAGCCAAGAAATCCTGTCATCGTGCTTGCTTTAGGGAGAGTTTCTTCTGAGTTTGGAAATAGCTCAAAGCGATGTTATTTGTCCTCAGCACAAATCATGATTCAAGAAGGTAGTGCCGCCAAACTCGTAGACAGTGGACCACAGGTGTCATCTCCTTCTAATGCACCGGATACCGCCGCTCGGTCTCGTTGAGCTTGCGACTCTCATAGGCCACCTCCTGCATGAGTACTCTCCCAATAGCGAAGTCAAAAGCATCTATATGGACTTCAAAGGGCTCCCCATAGTCCGACAATTTGAGCACCAGTTCTTCCAACACAACAGCCTTCAGATCTTGGAATGCAGCTTCACATTTATCAGATCACCTCCAAGGCTACTCCTTCAGCAACTCTGTCAGTGGAGTTGCACGCTTCGAATACCCCGCTATAGCGTCGATAGTAGTTGACAAAACCAAGGAAGGATCTCAGCTCCGGCACCTTCTTTGGAGTTCGCCATTCCGCAACAGCTTGCACCTTCGATTTGTCCATCTGAATGGAGCCATCACCGATTCGATGCCTCAAGAATATGATCTTCGTTTGAGCAAAATAGCACTTCTCCCTTTTCACGAACAAAGTGTTCTCCTTGAGAACCTTGAAAATTGTCCGAAGGTGCTCGACATGCTCCTCGAGCATTTGGTTGTAGACGACGATATCGTCCAAGTAGACGACCATAAACTTATCCAAATACTCCTTGAATAGTTGGTTCATAAGAGTGCAGAACGTGGCTGAAGCATTGGTTAAGCCGAAAGACATCACCAAGAACTCAAACGCTCCATACCTGGTCACACAGGTAGTCTTCGCTTCGTCGCCTTCAGCAATGCGCACCTACGAAGAGCGTGATGGGATACTTGTTCTTCACCGTCACTTTGTTGAGGGCTCGATAATCGACGCATAGTCGGAGGCTCTCATCTTGTTTCTTTTGGAAGAGAACTAGAGTTCCGAAGTGTGCTTTAGAACTGCGGATAAGACCACCGCTTAGCAGTTCACCTAACTGCTTTCTGAGAGCTCTGCCAACTCTGGAGGGGGCATGCGGTAGCGTAGTCTCGCTGGAGGCTTCACTCCTGGCTCCAGCTCGATGTGATGATCCACGCCTCTGCGTGGCGATAGAGTCTTCGGCAACTCAGGTGGCATAACGCCTGTGAACTCCTTCAGGACGTTCATTACTACAGCAGGTTCATGAATGGTCTTCTCGTCAAGTGGCTCTATCTTCATAGTAGCCACGAATGTTAATTCATCTTTTCGTACCCGTTTCTTTAGTTGTAATGCCAATATCTATTGGGGTTCCTTGGTTCCTCTCCGAGAGACGGGAACCACACAGGGGTCATCGCCTCCCATCATACATAGGGAGTTTAGGAACGGCATTGGCACTAACTTCGCCGCGTGCATGAACTTCATTCCAAGAACCACTTGGAAGTCGTCCAGTGGCACCACCATCATGTTTGTGCTCCCACTCCATGTTCCAATCTTGATGGGAACTCCCTTTGCCAACCCAGAGATTTGCTTGGCCTCCGAGTTCACCGCCTTCATTCGACTTGGGTTTTTCTCCAAGATCAGCCCAAGTCGCTTTGCTTCTTGGTCGGCAATAAAATTGTGGGTAGCGCCCGTGTCCACCATTGCACAGGTCGTTTGGCCATTGAGCTTAATGTCTACGTACATCAACTCGTTGCTTCCTGCTTTTTGTGGCCTTGGCTTCATGTTCTCCCCCACTTAACCTCGCATAACGTTCAACAAACGCATTGCTCCTATCCGGGGTCCTTGCGACTCCTCATCATCGCTGTTGGATTCTGAACTGCTTGAACTGAGGGCAACGGCTTTGCCCTTGTCTAATTTGGGGGGTGGATGGAAGCTGTTAAAGCATTAAGTGCCTGTTTTTGTGGGCACTCCCTCACCATGTGCGGCCCTCTACACAAGAAACATCCGTCAAGTTTCGGGGCCTTGCCTTTTTGGCTTGGCCCTTTATGGGAACTCTTCTTCCTTTGTTCGCCCCCGAGCTCCTTCCCTCGAGAATATTTTAGAAGGCGATTGCTTGAAGATTGCTTCCTTTTTCCCGGGTCTTCAGAGGAAATAAAGTCAATGAGCCTTTTTGCAGCAGCAAGTGTCCCGATCACGTCGGCAACATTCCTTCGATGTAGTTCTTATTAAGCCCATGGCTTCAAACCATCGAGGAAGCTGAACAGTTTATCCTTCTCGGACATGTCCTGTATGTCCAACATTAGTATAGAAAATTGCTTCACGTAATCTCGGATAGAAGTACTTTGGCGGAGTTGGCTTAGTTTCCTCCTTGCAACGAACTCTGTGTTCTCAGGTAGAAACTGAGTTCTCAACTCTCGCTTTAAGTCATCCCATGTGTCCACCCGACACCGACCTTGTTGGATCTCCTCCCAACGGGTTCGCCACCAAAGTTTTGCATCTCCATTCAAATACATGGTTGCTATCGAAACTTTGGTTTCTTCATAATCAAGCCTCGTAGCTCGAAAGTATTGTTCCATGTCAAACAGAAAATTCTCGAGCTCTTTGGCATCTCGGGCACCTCTATAACAATGCAGCTCGGGTGCTCTCAAGTTTTGTGCCGATGCAATGCGGGTGTTGCTTCCTCCCGCATTCAGTGCCCTCATGAGCATAGTCACCCTGGAAGTGAGTTCTGCCATGACTTCCTGTAGGTGTTGCATGGAGTCTTTGGTGTCATCTGACAATCGATCGATTAGGGCCTCAACCTTGTCGATCCGGGA
>LVTN01000780.1:75742-144752 GCA_001649415.1 Musa itinerans
TACCCCGACCGGAGGTCAAGTTTGGAGAAATACTTGGCTTTGTCCAATTGGTCGAACAAGTCCACGAAGAGCGTGATGGGATACTTGTTCTTCACCGTCACTTTGTTGAGGGCTCGATAATCGACGCATAGTCGGAGGCTCTCATCTTGTTTCTTTTGGAAGAGAACTAGAGTTCCGAAGTGTGCTTTAGAACTGCGGATAAGACCACCGCTTAGCAGTTCACCTAACTGCTTTCTGAGAGCTCTGCCAACTCTGGAGGGGGCATGCGGTAGCGTAGTCTCGCTGGAGGCTTCACTCCTGGCTCCAGCTCGATGTGATGATCCACGCCTCTGCGTGGCGATAGAGTCTTCGGCAACTCAGGTGGCATAACGCCTGTGAACTCCTTCAGGACGTTCATTACTACAGCAGGTTCATGAATGGTCTTCTCGTCAAGTGGCTCTATCTTCATAGTAGCCACGAATGTTAATTCATCTTTTCGTACCCGTTTCTTTAGTTGTAATGCCAATATCTATTGGGGTTCCTTGGTTCCTCTCCGAGAGACGGGAACCACACAGGGGTCATCGCCTCCCATCATACATAGGGAGTTTAGGAACGGCATTGGCACTAACTTCGCCGCGTGCATGAACTTCATTCCAAGAACCACTTGGAAGTCGTCCAGTGGCACCACCATCATGTTTGTGCTCCCACTCCATGTTCCAATCTTGATGGGAACTCCCTTTGCCAACCCGGAGATTCGCTTAGCCTCCGAGTTCACCGCCTTCATTCGACTTGGGTTTTTCTCCAAGATCAGCCCAAGTCGCTTTGCTTCTTGGTCGGCAATAAAATTGTGGGTAGCGCCCGTGTCCACCATTGCACAGGTCGTTTGGCCATTGAGCTTAATGTCTACGTACATCAACTCGTTGCTTCCTGCTTTTTGTGGCCTTGGCTTCATGTTCTCCCCCACTTAACCTCGCATAACGTTCAACAAACGCATTGCTCCTATCCGGGGTCCTTGCGACTCCTCATCATCGCTGTTGGATTCTGAACTGCTTGAACTGAGGGCAACGGCTTTGCCCTTGTCTAATTTGGGGGGTGGATGGAAGCTGTTAAAGCATTAAGTGCCTGTTTTTGTGGGCACTCCCTCACCATGTGCGGCCCTCTGCACAAGAAGCATCCGCCAGTTTTCGGAGCCTTACCTTTTGAGCTCGGCCCTTTGTGGGAACTATTCTTCCTTTGTTCGCCTCCGGGCTCCTTCCCTCGAAAATATTTTGAAGGGAAATTTCCTGAAGATTGTTTCCTTTTTCCCGGGTCCACAGAGGAAACAAAGTCGATGAGCCTTTCTGCGACAGCAATTGCCCTGATCACATTGGTGGCATTCCTTCGATGCAGTTCTTGTTCAGCTCATGGCTTCAAACCATCGAGGAAGCTGAACAGTTTATCCTTCTCGGACATGTCCTGTATGTCCAACATTAGTATAGAAAATTGCTTCACGTAATCTCGGATAGAAGTACTTTGGCGGAGTTGGCTTAGTTTCCTCCTTGCAACGAACTCTGTGTTCTCAGGTAGAAACTGAGTTCTCAACTCTCGCTTTAAGTCATCCCATGTGTCCACCCGACACCGACCTTGTTGGATCTCCTCCCAACGGGTTCGCCACCAAAGTTTTGCATCTCCATTCAAATACATGGTTGCTATCGAAACTTTGATTTCTTCAAAATCAGGCCTCGTAGCTCGAAAATATTGTTCCATGTCGAACAGGAAATTCTCGAGCTCTTTAACATCTCTGGCACCTCCATAACAATGCGGCTCGGGTGCCCTTAAGTTTTGTAGCGGCGCAACGCAGGTGTTGCTTCCTCCCGCATTCAGTGCTCTTGTGAGCATGGTCACCCTAGAAGTGAGTTCCGCCACGACTTCTTACAGATGTTGTACGAAGTCTTTGGTGTCGTCTGACAGTCGGTCGACTAGGGCCTCAACCTTGTCGATCCGGGATTCAACTTCTTCTTGCGAGCTCTCTACCCCAAGAAGCCTTCGTTGGCCATGGTAGAGTTCCTCCAAACTTGCTTCAAGAACATCCAAGCGGGTTTCCGCCGCTGTGAGTCTCTCCTTATGACTCTTTTTCCCGGTTAGCACTCCAGATTGCACCTCCTCCGCTCGTGGAGAGTAGCCAACTTCTCGCTCAACATGTTCGCTACCGCACTCCTCCTGAACGGCTCCAACAGCATGAGAGCGAGTATGCACTTGTAGCCCACCTGCGGCTGCTTGGGGCAAGGGTCCGGCTTGCCCCGACTTGCTTGATTCACCACGATGCTTTGTCATGGCGAAATTGCGAAGTTCCTTCGCTGCTCGCTCGAATTGCTTGCCCGCTCTGATACCACAATGTCACGGACTTAGCTAGAATTGCCTAAGTCATGAGGCACCCTTGCGGCCAAGACGCGAACTTAGCTTGAGTTGCCTAAGTCGCGAAGCGCCCTTGCGCCAATTTCTCGGACTTAGTTGGGGTTGCCTAAGTCATGACGCGCCCTTACAATATGCGTCCGCAAAGGTCAGCAAATTTGCAACCTCACTCAGGTCCCGAAGGACCTGTAAAAGAGAAAGTTGATTAGTTCGAAGAACGAGCGACGGACAAGTCCCGACGTCTCGCGAAAGGGGAAGCTTTACAAGCAATTCAGTGAGCACCTTGCATGCATAAGAGAAAAGAGAGAAGGGAGGAAAACAAGGACTTTAGAAGGTTGAACGAATAGCTGCAAGTCCACAAACAGCTGCTCACCGGGTGCCGGGCGCGAAGACAACTTCCCGTCAAGTTAACGTGTGAACTTGTGAAAGATTGTTCGACGCCCGACACTATACCGAAGCCCCATCCCCCATAGTGCCACCCGGGTGGTTCCAAGGTGCTGAGATGGCTGACATTTCGCGTGCAACAGCGGGCTACAGAAAACAACCTGTGGCACCCGAAAACGGAGCCATTTTGGGTTGTTTTGCTCGGTGTAGTGAGCAGTCGCACTGTAGCGCTGCAACTTGTTCGAACTTACATTTTTTACAAGCAAAAGAACATAAAACCAAGCCAAAACATACTACCAAGCATCTATACATGTAAACAAAAGCGACAAACGGTTCGTTGAATGAAGTTGTTGCGGGTGCGCGACAACTGTTCGTGACAATGCGTCGATTGTTCATGCAAATCCGAGTATATCGATGATGGCAAGACCGAAGGTTATACACTCGAGTCCATCCCACAGCCTAAAAGTTCAAGAACTCATTCACCGAAAAGAGATCTAGGTGAAACAAGAGGTCATTAGCACTATCTTCGATCTCGGTGAGATTGGTCCAAAAGCTCAACCTGGAGATGACACCGCATCCACACTCATATCCTACAAGTTGCTTACACAAGAATGTGGAGATAAAGATCGACTGGCAATGCAAGATTCGCTTTGCAATAACCATTCAATAGATCGACGAGGCAACATACAAAGTAGTGTCTCATGACATATGTTAAGTCATCCTTGGAAAGCCCTACCTTTGGGATTGAGATGCTTATTTCCGTCAAGCACAAAAGTGTCAACTCTAGAAGGATGAAAGAAAGTTTCTCATCACACGAGATCCGATTAAATCAATGGTGGACTTGACACCCAAAGGCCAAGCAAAGAGGATGATAAACGCTTGCCGAAAGCACATGGCTCTGACTACATGGGGAAAATGGAAATCCTCCAACTGACAAAAGAGGAGAAATAGAGAGGGGCAACAACAAGCTTGCAACCTCAAGAAGTTGAAAAATAAAACCCTCGGGTCGATGGTGATTGACAACAAGAACCCCACCAAGACAACACAAAAAGATGGCATAGTTAAACACGGCAACACCGACCAAGATGATAGGCCAAACGAAATCCTCCAATGGCCCAAACTCGCAGATAGAGAGAAGAACCTCAAAACCATATTCATCATGAGTTGAATTGCCCAATTGGGGGATCCATAATCTAGGACAATCAAGCTGAGTACTAGCTAAACTCCAATTCAGCTCGACCGGGATTCGAGTCGATTTCAAATCGATCTTGATCGAACCGAAGCAAGCTTAAGCTCAAATTTGAGCTCAAGGACCAAATCGAACATAGCTCAGACTACTCAAGTTTTGCTCAAACCAAGTTCCACTCGAAGTCCAATTCAACTCAACTAGAGTTCAAGTCAAACTCCAAGTTAAATCCAATCTGGCCGAACCCAATGCAAGCCCAATCTCAAGCTTCGGATCAAGTTGTAGTCAGACCAACATCAACTCCACTTGCAGCAAACCCAATCTGATGCCCACTCGAATCAAGAGAAGGATATGCGATCAACCTAGAGAACCAACCCTCCTCAATCTGATACCTATTTCGATTGAAGGACTTTGCATAGCCAATAAGAGGGAGAGCTAAGAGGCACTGGCCTGGAGAAGTGAGAATCCTATCCTAGTTGCCAATAAGAGGGAGAGCTAAGGGGCGTCAACCTGGAGAAGAGAGAGTCCTATCTTGGGGGCGCTAGAGAAAAGAGAGTCCTACCCTAGTTAAGAACTTGTGTTGCTAGAGTTTCATGTTATAAAATAATGGCTGAATGTCCATGCCATAACAAAATTAATAAAAAATTCTCTAAAAGAGAAATACTCATGAAAAAAACATGATAGGGAACGACGGTAGACATAATTAAGCCAGCAAAAGGGAGCATAACAAAGGAACATGAACCATATTTAATAAAAACATGTGACAAATTACAAACCTCTGAATAACCTCGGAACCATCACCATAACCATCATATCCTGAATCAGGCAAATCCAATGATTATTAATTAACAAAAGCATAAGACTTTAAAGAATGCTAATACATCAAATAATTATTTTACATCATCAGAATGGCAATATGCATTACTAAAAGTATCTTGACAAAACCAACTAAATCATTTTGCTTTAACTCAAGACAACGTTTATTAATTAACAAAAGCATAAGACTTTAAAGAATGCTAATACATCAAATAATTATTTTACATCATCAGAATGGCAATATGCATTACTAAAAGTATCTTGACATAACCAACTAAATTATTTTGCTTTAACTCAAGACAACTTTAACCAGTAACTACTTTATTATTTTGCTTCAGTACTTTTAACAAAGGCACAACCATGAGAACTGACATTAAAAGATCCTTCAGTATGGCAATCATTTCCACCTAGATTAGATGAGTGGATTGATAAGGTTGCAATCCAGGCTATTTGGCACCTTACATCATCCACATGGATAAAAGCTGCGTCCTACTAAGAACTTTGTTAGTATGATAACATACAGCCCAGGAAGAATGCTCGTCTCTTTGCAGTACAGACACATGCCCACTAGAAATAAGATGCTTTCTTCCCCTCTGTTAGAAGGTATTATGTGAGAAATTGTGGGAGAGATCCTACCATATCGCACTAGGTTCCAACATGGAAACCTCAGACTGACATTGGCACTCCTCCAGTCATCTTTCCCGTAAATAGATGGGACAACATTCAGCATTTAAATGGTGGACTCTTCTCTCATACTCACAACTCTTTCTACAACCCCCACCACAAGATTGTCCGGATCCCCTTCAATGTTCTAGCAATTTCAAAGGTCATCCCCTGGCTGTAAAAACACACTTTGGCACACAAAATAAGCAAATAAAATTGCATTCAGCTCTGGACTTCTAATTCTTGTACAGTTGGAATTTCCTCCTAGTTTTCTTATAAAACAACCTTCTCATTCACTAATATTGAATGTCTATCAATGAGCGCTAGGGGGAGTCTGCTGGCCTGAAATTGAAAATGCCTGCAAGTAACAGTCGCAGGTAAACACACAGATGCAAACATAATAGCAGGCGCAGCTATTTGGATGCCTGAATGTAGAGTTGCTAGCTGCAATTGCAACAAAGGTAGAGGAGGGGTCGGCCAATGCCCAAAGAGGAAGGAGGTGATAACTATGCAGACTAAAGTGGTGGAAGAGTAGGTGTGTAGAAAGGCAACACATGAGAAAGGATATCCAAAACCAACTATGACTTGCAATATAAGATGCAAGAAATATGCAGAGTATGCATAAGATATCGATAATTAGCAAACTAGAACCTACAAGGTCATCTCAGTATGAATTTCATATATGCTGACAGAAGGACCTATATCACACCTAAGTAATGAAGCACTTCTCTCATTCAGGTCAGGTGTGCACGGAATCAGGAATTCTCACTATGTAACCGGAAGAGTGTGCAAGCATAGTAATTTTCAGCGTATCTCTGTATCTGAATGATTTTTATATTAATTTAAGTCCACAAGCGGATAGAAAGAGTGCTGACTTCACAATTACCTGATGGATGATTCATATAGCGACCGTGAGGCCTCTCATCCCCATACCCACCTCTGCTTCCTGAGCCACCTCGATCGTACCCACCACCGTAATCATAACCATACCTGGAATTATAAGCAAATAGCATCAACTTAGCAGAGCCATTAAACAGGTAATCCCACTATCGATGAAAAATATTGTTCTTGCTGGAGTTCATATTTTGAAATTGAAGGACCAGATTTCTTGCCCACCTTCTGCCATCCGGTCCATAACCCCCTCTCGGGCTACCTCGGCGCCGCTCATATCCACCATCATCCCTCCTTGCTCGCTTAAAGGATCCGGGGGGAGGGGATCGGCGAGGAGGTGAATGCCGTCGGTCACGGTACGGTGGCGGGCTACGACTGCCCCGCCTGCGATACTCCCGATCCTTGTCGTCCCGCGGCTGCCCCAGCGGCGGGGGCGGGGGAAGCGACGGCGAGCGGGCCCTATATTCGTCCCTCTTCTCCGTCATATCCCTGTCCCGCCTCTTCGGAGGCCGGGCCGGCGATGAGGGGGATCCGCCGCCGTGGCTCTCCTGCCGCTGCGGCTGGATATCAAGGCCACGATCAAGGGTTTCGGTGGGCATATCGATGACGTCCGCCATGAAGATGGTGATAGAAAAGATCCGGAAACCGTAGCAATCGATCTGAGCGGTAACCCTAGAAAAATCGAGGGGGGAGGAGTTCGGGATGAAAGAAATGGAGGAGGAGATTTAAGCCAAACTCGACACATGCATATACGACCCCTTAGGTTATGAATATTACAAATACACTCTTTTAAGTTTTTTATTTATATATATATATATGATATATCAAATAGTTTTTAATATGCTTGATTTTATTTAGCTCACTTGCAGTATTTTTTAATAACACTATAATATTTTTATTAAGGTACTGAAAATATTTTTTTAGGTAGATTTTATAATATTTTCAAATAATTTTTACAGTATTTTCACCAAACTATGGACCGTTGGCTCATAGGGTGTTTGTGGTGGGAATAGTACATTTGCACCACAGTGAGAGATATTTGAGGTATTATCTGAAACAGGAGAATCGAAATTTGAAAAATAGGTCATCTTATTAGAAAAAAGGCAAAAATGAGAGCTTAAACCATTAATAACGCTTGGCTTAAACCTGCAACCCCGATACCAAATATGGACCACCGGAGAGCTTAAACATGAAAATTAATCGGATTTACTAAGTGGTAATGTAACCGTAACAATTAATAATGCTTAGCTTAAACCGGCCACTAGTGTCAACATGGCAGTAATATATCATTACCTTAACATAATTCTTTATATATTACATAATTAATGAACTATTATGAACATCTTAATGAGAAAGATGTTTAACTGTTTCATTTTTATGTTCTTAAATTTGATGGTCAGATATTTAATTCCAAACTTGTGGGTAATTTTATTATTATTATTATTTCCTATGCTTTGATGTTCGTGTTTGAGGAAGTTACCAATAAACAACAAGTATATTCAGGGCTACTTATAAATTATTATTATCCCTTGTATTTAAATCCTATAGTATTTAGGTATCGATACTTTCAAAAATTATATTAAAATCTTTATAATTATTAAAATAAAATATTTATTCCCATTTACTCTAATGTTGTTGAACACGAACATTATTGAAATAAAATATTTAATCATATTTAGTATCTCGCTCTCCCTCCTTCTCTCACCACAAGAGGAGGGAGAGTGATGATGGAAGGTGAGGTAAAGAGAAGGAAAGAAGAGGATAAGGATGATAGTGTCACAGGAGATAGCATCGGTGTAGCCATCATTCTTGTGATATTATTGTCCCGTGGATGAAGGAGAAGAGGAGGGACTGTGACGATAACACTATCTCTAGCTTTTAAGGTTTCTTGTGAGGGAAAGATGAGGGAGAGCGGCTATCTCCTCTCTCTTTGCCTCAACTCCTGCCATCGTTTTCCTTATCCTTTTGTTTCCTCTCCCGGCAAAAAGCTACAAAAGTCGAAGATAGCGTCATCGTCGCTCTCTCTCCTCTTATTGGGCAAGGAGGAAGAGCCGCTATCTTCTCTCCCTTTGTCTCACCTCTCGTTGTTATTCTCCATCATTTTCCTCCTCCTCCCCTCGTAAAAAGCTACAAAAGTCAGATATAGTATCACCATTACTCTCTCTTCTCTTGGAGGAAGAGAAGAGAGAGCGGTTGTCTCATTTCCCTTTGCCTCACCTCTCTGGCCACCACTCTCCCTCCTCCTTCCCCCATAAGAAGCCACAAAAGTCGAAGATAGTATCGTCATCACTCACTCTCCTCTTCCTCCTCCTCCCTCGTGGGATGATAGTGTCACAAGGATGATGACTTTTTTCTCCTCTCCTTTTATCTCATTTTTCGTCGACGTTTTCTCTCATCTTCATTCTTACATCTCCGAGATCCACCATTACCATCATCAAATTACTCCCATTGTCGCGATCGTCAACCTCGCCTCAGTCATAGATGTTTGGATCAACATCAGTAAAACTGACTACCACCACAATAGTCATCTATGGTTCTTATTGGTGTCACCATTCGCCATAATCACAATAATTGATTAAAAAATTTTAATTAGGATATAACAAAAATAAACATAATTAAGATGTTGAAATTATTCTTTTATCAATTATTTCGTATCATGCATGTTTGGGTAAAATTAACGATATTAGGATAAATAATATTAAATATTTCTCTAGAGCTGTCGATGTGAATTTTTTTTAACATGCTGTTTTGCCTCACGCCCAGCAGTGGCTCCCACAGCGGGTAGACATGAGATTAAATGACAGGCAATCAGTAATTAGCCCCGTGTGTCGAAAGGTTCAAAAATTTACTCGCCCATTGGCGGTGGCTCCCACAGCTGAAGGGTCCCATTTTAGGGGAAGACATAAGATTAAATGTCTGAACCGTGTCCGGGAGGTGACAGGTGATCCAGAATTTTTTTTTCCACCTGCTGCTTTGGCTCACGCGGACGGGCCTCAGCCAATTGACCCCCCATCACGCGGCCTCATAGAACCGACCACCATTCTCCCCCGCTTTCGCTTTCTATCAATACATATGGAGAGTCCACCCTTAACTGGATCGTGTCCCAATTCTTCCATCTCCCGTCTCCCGAGCTTGTGAAAAACTTCAGATGTGAGTCTGACGTCCACGAACATGCACCTGAAACCTCGGCAAGCTCTTATCTATCTGAGATGCCATGAACAAGCTCTTTACCATGCCTGCGTGAGTAGTAATCGATCATGAACCCCATTTCTGATTTCAAAAAAGATCACACCAAGATCATGTTCTCATGAACCATTTTATAGCATATCGGAACTGAAACAAATTCTTTATTTTGGAGAAAAAGCATATACATCTTCCAGATCCCTATTTCTCATCACTCTAGTCACAGACAAAGTAATCTTCATTTACTTGTGCTATGCTGGGTCATAGACGACACCGGTGAAGGAAATGCAGAGTGCTCAGCTTTTACCAAGGCGACCTCGATTTGATTTGTAGCCCTTAATAATCTTCTGCAGTGCTTTTTTGGCTTCCTCCAGAGTCTCGATGGAGTGTTCCACCTCGAACGATAGTCTTTGAATATTGAACTGTATGGTCATGATAAGGTCCAAGAAGATTACGGAACATAAAGAAGACAATATACATTAAAAAACATCGGCATATTGTGTAGCCAAAAAGAGTTGGACAACCCAATCAGTTTATTTTGATTGACAGATAAACAAACTCTTTTTCAGAAACTGTCTGTTGGAGACTACCAGCATTTATAATGACACCATTCTCAGACTATCATCCAGGATTATATTTGCAAGCAAATAACAACCAGTTCCACTAGCAAACCAGAAAAGAAAAAAAATTGTAAAATAACACTTCATAGCTCTTAGCCTTACTAGTTAGCCAACCATCTAAATCTGATCATCCATTTTCACCAATTAGTATGCACTTTGAGGCCTATTCACACATTTCAATCAAATCTACATCCTATGCTAAGATCAAGAGAATGACAATCTTTCTCCTAAACGGCATAATAAGGTTTAATATCTTGGCCCAATATTAGTTTCGACACCTTACCGGCTGATGGGGTACTGGTGTATTAAGTGGTAACAACCTGTACCACTAGTTATGACTGAAAAAAAATAAAATAAAAAAGAATGTCGATTGGTACCAATACCAAGTACAGGTCCTTGGTTGAATTAATAATACTTGAGTGGTATTTAAAACACTGCAAGCCAACAATAATAAGCAAAATTTCTAATCCTAATATGAGACTCATAATCCACCAATTTTCGGTGTTATATATTTGCTATGCCTTGTCAAACTATCTATAGTACCATATAGAAAAGTGGATCACATCATTTAAAATTTTATATATATTAAAAAAATGCACAATCCTTATTAAGCAACCTGACATACTATAAAACCATCCACTTCAATTATTTCTCATTTCTGGTGTTTCCCTTCCGAAACTCAAAAATTTCTTTACATATCCACCATCTTATTCTCTAATAATGTTGCACACAGATTAATGGGGACTTAAAGCTAATATATAAAACAGTTCATTCTAAAATTCACCACTTTGAAGTATATAGAAACACAAATTAGACTCCTCTATTAAACATATGTAAACTAATCCAAACCCTAGAACTATCCATATTCTCAGTACCCCTCAATCAATGACAACATTCACATATGCATACTTTTGGGAGGAGAAACCTGGATATCCCTCAGTGATCGAAGTCAATAATTTTTCAATAATTTATGATTTTATCCCAACCCCTTATCTGCATACAACCCCTTCAATTTATCAAGATAAAAGCCTTTCAGTTTACTATAACACTAGCCTTTAATTCCTTTCATAACCCGGACCATAGTTCTGATTTTTGGCATTCCTAATCAAAATTCAGCCCATGTTCATTTATAATACCGAGTTCCTCTCTAACTTTTCCCCCTACTTTGAAGCCCCCCCACCAAAAAAAATACACACACACACACATACATATGTGTGTGTGTGTATAGACACTAGTTCACTAGATATGGATATAAAACATAAATAATGCTATTTGCAAAACCAAGTTCACTAGAAGAATTGAAACCACAAGGGAAATGTATATAACACAGTCTATATCACCTGTTTTCCATACCTGTGCACCCTGACGAACTCGTATATCAATGCCTTTGCTATCTATGGATATGAGAGCTGCATCATCTATCTCTGCTTCCATGGACAAGAGTTCTTTTAGTGGTTTTGAGAAGTTTGCATTTAGTTCCTACGGTAGATGCAAGTTCATAGCATAAGCAAACAAAAGCACATAGCAAGCCAAGTTTGTAAATGTTTGCATGCAACCTTAAAATTATGCTACCATAGATGTACACACAAAAGAATTTGATGTATTGAAATTTGCATCACAAGGTTACTTTTAAATTTTGCTCTCCGCCATCAGCTGCAATCTTGTCAGGCTGGGTGGCCTCGTATTCCTTGACGTTGACCCATGCAACAGTCCCAAATCCTCCGATAAAATAGATGTCGCTGATAATCCAGGTAATGGTAAATATCATGAGCATTGATGCAGAATATCTTTCAGAACATATATACATCAGAATACGTTGAAACAAAACAAAAACATGAATAAGTAATTAAAAGACGCTTTAGGACAACATGATGCTTCCAAACTCTGCCATTTTGTATCTGTACATAACATTGAATAGAAAATGCACCTTATATATCAAACAACAGCGAAAGCAAATTGAAGCAGCGGATGAATGTTGATTGCTGATTCTCCATAATTCCCTTCTCATGGTTAAGCTTAAAATGCCAAACTACAGTAGGAACATGTTCTAGTTGAGATGCATATACCACCATCAATCCTAAATATCAAATCTATTAAATCACCAAGCGTCACCATGCAGTTAATTGATTAATGATTCTGCAGAATCTGCACACAATTCTCTGCTCTCTTCAAACAAAATCAAATACCATTTTTGTTACAGCCCTTAATCATTATCTCCTTCAAAGCAACAAAATTATTCTATAAAAAGATTTTTTCTGCGTCCCTTGACATGTTATGATAACTCATACTGGAGGAATCTCTTCTCCTGTTTGGAAATTAGTGTGGCATGTCCATCTAGTCGGGAAAGGATTTTAAATCCCTGGAAAATCAAGTAGCTAACTGAAAATGCAGAGTGACAGAATTTTACATCCTTTATTTTTAGGAATCAAATGCCACAAGATAAACTAGCATGGTGTAATTACTTTAATATTTTTACAGATCTTCTGGATCCAGTAGTAATATGTCTGTGTATTTCAGTATTACAGTACAACACTAAAGTTCAATCTTTTTGTTTGGTATATACCAACTTTACTTTTTTGCATTACCTATGATATATTACTAGGTTAACACAAAGACAAAACTCCTGCAAGGGATGTTTAAAGTCAACTTTGAAAGGGTGAAGATCCAGGGGCAAACCTAATACTCTGCATCCTGTAGTAGTAGAAGTTTCCCCACTGATGCGATGACCATTGTTGGTGTTTGGCCATGTACTGCTGACGAGCCCATTCCTACAGTGGATGAAGAAATTATTCTGAGATCGACTATGCAATATTCATCATAAAATATATTCAGTGTTAACAGAAACAAGTTTTCTTTCAAACTTAGTAGATGATTTAAATTCCAAGTAAAGCAAAAGATCAGAAATATCATACACAAGAAAGTTGTAAGACACAAGCTCAGGATGCGCCAATCGACTATTGCAAGTATAATATAGAGGAGCTCTCAGAATAGAAAGTTGGAGATCACATAAGCTCAAAGGACCCAGTGATTCCATATGTCTGGAGAAGAGATCATGTAAAAGTAGAAAAACTTCAAAAAGAAAACCCAGTGATATATTATTATCATATCATCTCAACCCAAATATATAATCAATCAATACCAAATAGTCATGACCTCATAGAATCTGAATTAATTAGCATCAAAAAATTATTAACTAAATGAAGTCTCACAATCCATGAGCCTTTCAACCTTAGGTTGTAATACAACTAGCAGGGTAAATTCTAGAGGCATGGAGATAGGTACCCTGTTCTTGTAGACGCACATTATAAGAATCTTAAAATAAGATACTTCAAAATGTCCATGTGCATGCACACACACATGCAAAGTTGAAAGCACACAGGTCCAGAGCTACATCCCAGAAAAGCTTAATTAAAACAGATGTGGGAAATATGCACATTCCATTTTCTACCAACATGTCAAGAACTAGATGAATGAACATCTTTATTACATAATATCACGTTGAATGTATGATTTTAGGACGTTTACCACGAACTGAACTCAAACGTTCATAGAAAACTAAACAATCCACCATAGGGATAAGATGCCTTCGATAATTACCTTAGAATATGATAAGCTTTTAATGACCTTAAAAATGATCCAAGACCATGGCCTACCGCTACAAACAAATTTGACCAGGGATATTCATATTTCTTGACAATATCATGTCTTAATTTGTCAACTATTTTGTGCTTGAAATAGTATAGAGAAAATAGATGCAACTAATATAAATCAGTTCAGTCACTTAGGGAGATAGGAAGCATCTTAGAGAGTAAGCATGGCTTAGGAACCTGTTGATCAGCTGAGAGGGGCACAATATCACCAAAAATTGTCACACGAGCATTTGACAATCCACTCCATCCAGGTATCTGTAGTTAAAGCAAGCAATAGCATGAATAAAAAAAGGAAAGTCCTTGAAGATAATTTAAATCAAGATTCGTCGTACCACGACATACTACCCGATATGAGCGATACATACTAGTCTGACAAGAGACCAGTATGGGTGGTAAATACCGGTTTTTCGATATGTCCCACCATATCATGTGTCAGTACATTGGTACGGATCGATATATACCATGCCAATGGTTGATCAGTATATTGATACAAACAAGTAACACAAACCATGATTTAAATAATGAATAATCAATATTGTCATACTTGTACTACAAGAGTGCATCTTGGATCTGCCAAAAGATTCCGTGTATGAATAGCCAATGGTGAAAGCGAAAAGATTGGGTCTGCACAAAATGGTAATGGATGGCATGTTTGGAACTATTTGAAATTAATTTACATATGTACAGTAAACAGATGGTAACTTACGGCCCATTGAATCTGGTGCAAAGTCAACTAGTGAACCAAATGGGTATCCTGCACGACGATGATGCATCTGGGACATGACGGTGCATAAATGAGCAAACCTAGCCTGGTATTTAGTAAATAAATCAGAAAAAATATAGAAATTTAAAGATTCCACTCATAGATCAAAGGAAATCAACTCATCTAAGACATAAATTACAGGATAATCAGTCAAATATTAAAAGCCTCATTAGATCGCATGTAGTGGCAACTAGCCTCACCTGCTCCATTAGATTGCGAACAGCCAAGGCTGGAGAAGGTAAATCATGAGTGGAAGTTGCAGTTTGTACACCACCTGAAATCGGTGTTCTGAAAAGCCCAGACCTAGACGCACTTGATCCACTTCCTCCGGCGACAGGTCTCACCATGTCCGGGTTTTCTGATACACCCATCTCATGGCTACCACCGAGGTTTAAATCGCTCTTCAAGTGAATAACAATAACAATCAGAATGATTATTTATTTAAATAATGACCCAGTTGTTCATTAAGCAGAGAAGTCGAAGATATCTATGATCCGGATGCTGCAAGCTTACAAATATATCAAAAAACATTTTTAAATATGCAGATTGCCAATTTGTCATAAATCACCTCTTTCCTATATCTAAATTTCATCCTAATCAACTCTAATATACACTAAGGGAGAATTCAATAAAACCAAAAATTGGATCCATATTGGATGTAGACAACACAAGCTGCAAAAAGGGGTATAAATAAAAGTATTATTGTATTTCTTATGGCTTAAACTTTTAAAAAGAATAGCAAATATATGATTGGAGATATATTCAAGAAAGAAGAAACTGTTTGGACTAAGTTTGTAAGAGGTATGTATTAGGATGATAGTTTGGCAAATAGAAAAGTGAAAGTTTTCATAGTTGAATGCCTTATAAGCAAACCATGAGATTACAGATCTATATAATATGGAGTTTAGACTAGAAGGTTCAAGTATGCAACATTTCACTAGAGAACACAACAACTGCTTTGCTCTTCTACGATTTTCTTTCAGACTGCAGAGTATCCAAGAAGTTGCAAAGCTAAATAAATGGATGCTGTCGACGAACTATTTGAAGATTAATAAGCTGTTAAGAAGTAGATTGTTCCTCCATAAAGAGGTTTGACTTCTATATCTTAGCCAAGCCACCAACCGGAGAATGACTGCCTCCCATCAGTCAGTGGTGTTGGCCCCATGAAAGATCACTAGCTTTACACATCGGCACCCTAGCCAATAGTTCAGCAGGCAGGCCAAGAGTGCTATAAACCAATTGGAAGGTACCCTTACATGGTTGGTGGTTCTCTTGATACAGGTGTGTTGGACCATTTAATGGCCTACAGCAACAGAAAAAAATTAAAATGTCATATATCAACCTTTCAAATGAGGACCAACTTCACGATTCACAACCAATCATGATCCAGATATTCTAATAGAGATTGTGACCATCCTGCAACTATATCGACACCTAAACAAGAAGGGTAACTGGATATAAGAAATTATTAAATTTAGCAAGCAATTGGCCAATAGTTTTTTCATTGTGTTGTTTGATTCCTGTTACATTTGGTTTCTAGGTGGTTCAGTCAAGCTTTTTAGCAGTTTTGGCTGATACATGATAAATTTTATTGGTCCTGGTCGTACCTAAGTAGTTCCAATTAATCTGGGATATGACTCAGCTGATTTTATGAAGGTCTTAGTCGGTCTCAAACAGATACCAACTGAATCCAAGTGGTTTTATGAAGATCTGATCAGTTTTGATCTTGTTCCCAAATCCATCGATCAATAACAAAAATAATTAGGATTTTGCAAATTTGACCAAGATGGTCGCTGAAGTTGTACGCACACTAAACAAGAAAGTAACTAATCAATCTCAAATGCACTCATCAAAGGGGAGATCATCTTAAAGCTTGGACATCTTATGCAAAAGAATAAGCTAGATGTTGCAAGAGTTGGTAACTTTTGTGCACTTTGAGATGTGAAATTGAAAGATGAAGATAAACGTAGCAATCCCATTGTAACACCCCCACTTTAGTGTCATATAAAAAGTGGAAAAAAAATTCAGTTAATTCATAAAGACTTGATGGGTATACTATCAAGAACTTTGACTTAAGCAATTCCAAGTCAGTAGTTTAAACTCAACAAATTAATGTGTCAGTTATCCATCCCAAACTGCCAATGATTTTTGTGAGATTATATTCAAGATAAAAAACCGATCAGCCTCAAACTTGACTTGGCAGGATAGCTTACCAAGAAAAACATAAGCACAAATCTTAGTCTACGGGTTATCAAATAGGGTTCAGAGCAATAGGCAACAATCCCCATTAATCTAGAAACAATTGAGAGCGTTCAAAGGTCATGTTCCACTCAAATTAGGCAAAGAGCCAATTTACCAGAACAGATGCCAAAAGCAAATGGAATTTTTCGGTATCGGAGTCAAGATGCGATTGATTGTCACTTCACAACTGAACCAAGAAACAAAAGTATTATACAACACTAAAATATCAAATCTTGATGACAAGAGTACCTCGATCAAGGGACCACCCTCGGCGGGGAGGAACCCAGAGCCACGACCCACCGCTTCATCTCCTCCTTCGCTGTTCCCGGAAACATCACCGGCGAGGGCTCGAAGCCTCGGGGAACGCTTCAGGGCATCGGACTGACAGACCGAGAGCCGCAGAACATATGGATTCTCTTGTGTTCGTAGGATCCCACGGCGGAAGGGCGAGATCTTGAAAAAGGGAGAAACCGGGAACTGGAGCGGGGGACAGGTCTCGGCGAGCCCGGAGGGCAAGATGGTGTTCGATAGCGTTTCCATCGAAAAGAAAGATGAAGCAGCAGATCACTCCAATGTTAAGATGGAAAGGAAGGAAAAGCAAGAGGGGAAGAGGAGGCGGCCGATGAGAGCAGTCGGGAAGGAGATGAGATGGCCGGGGGAGATGGCGACTTCACTACGCTGAGTGGGCGTTTCGTGCACTGAATGTAATGGACTAGATATTGCTTGCCTGATCTCCGAGGTTGGAAAGATTAGCTGGATCGTCCCAATCACCAAACACCATTCATATAATTGTTTTCCTTGGACAAATTACGAATGAATTCGCGTCTTATAACAATTTTAACGGTTTATAAGATTAATTGTTTAAAATAATTAAGAGTAGAAAAAAAATACTTTTATTTTAAAAAATATACACTTTTATTTAAAAAAAATAAAATAATAAATAATTATCATTATCAAACACTATCGATCATAGTTATTAAACTCGAATAGGACCGACTTATATGATTCAATCTAAAAAATTAAGAATTATGTTTTTTTCGATACCGTTTATTAATTGGATTGTTTTGAATATAGTTTTATCTTTTTTCTTAAAAAATAAAATATTTTTTTGCATGCGGTATCCAATCCCTCTCTTTAATTATGTCATGTTATAACTCATCATTATTTCCTCACTTTCATTCTTTATTTGTCTCATAATCATTAATTTGTAATCATCTTCAATTTTGCAACCATTCTATCTCTCTCTCCTTTTTTTTTGTCTTATCACCTTATATCACATGTTGTTGACATGCTTTATAGCATCCAATTCCTTGGAGTTTGAATTTTTATCTTTTGATAATCAATTTTTTAGTTTATTCTGTAATTGAAAAATATTTTCATAAAATATAATTTCCCCTTTTTTAATTTTTTGTATATATTATAAAAATATAATCCTCAATGAAGAATGCTGGTATTATAATTTTAAAGATCTAATTGTCATTATAAATCACCAAGTCTCATTTGAAGATTTTGTAAGGTGGTTTCAGGTAAAATTCATATAAAACAAGTGTAATTACTTGATGAAGTATATAATATATGATGTTCATAAGATGATGGAGGGGAGTGGAAGTGCATGTTGGTGATTACGTAGCATGCAACATTTCCTTAAAGATTAACAACTTACTTATGCACTCCATATATTGAAAATATGTCCTCTCTCTCTCTCTCTCTCTCTCTCTCAGTTTAATATGTTTTCATGGTTGGTGTTCATAATCCATGATTAGTAGCAGAAGCAAACAAACAGTCAGATGCCAAAGAAACCCTCGGTATCTGATCTGAATAAAAAACTTATTCAGATCGATCACTGTCTTCTGCCTTCAGTGTGCAAAGATTGCGATTTGTAGATGGGGACTGACAGTGACCCAGTTTCCCTTCTTATCAGTAGATTACTGATTGCACGTACCTTTCTATGAACTAATATCTTCATAGAAAAGAAGGAAGTCTTGTGTGAATCATAGCCATAAAATTGGATCCGAGAGATGAGATAGACTGAAAAATCAGGAATTAGACTCTTGGCCGATTTGATCCAGACAAGTCAGATAACCAGATTGAATTTAGTTTAACTGATCGATTTTCCACGAACTGAAAGAATCAACTGATCCACTTGATGTAAATTGTTCTAAAATATGCTAAAAATGCAAAAAAATGAAAAAGGAAGCTTTGTTGAGATCTCACTGTGGGTTCTGCCTTGAATGATTGGCAACTTTATAGAGGTTTTTTTTTTGTTTCTATCCAGCAGCCAAAAGTTGATAGATCATCCTCTCATTATGGCATCAACTCTCTGTGTATCTGTAGTCGAAAGGAATACTGTCGAAGATGATCGAGAAAGTAGTACTGTACCCTCTGCCTAATGGTGTCCTCAACCCATATAATTATCATGTCGACGGCAAACACAGAAGCATGCACTACTTCTGTGTTTAAGTGACAGACTTTTGACAAGTCTGAAAGCTCAGCTTTTGCAGTTGCAGACAAGTGACAATGGATTCCACTTACTGGAGCTGATGTCTCGAGTTTGAGCTACTTCACACTGATGAAGCCTCATAGTTGCAGACGAGCATTCACTGCCATTTAATGCTAAATTGAAGAAGAGAAGAAACTTGGTGATGGTGGCATTGAATTGCCGCAAATGTGTAAGCTCAAGTTAAGATCTTGGTGACATCCCTAAAAACTTTGGTAGAAGAACATGTGAAATGGTGGAGATTCCATGGAGTATTTATTTGTCGTGTCAGCTGTCACCTGCAATTTTCACATGGAAAGAACAAGGAATAAGTCGAGTTGCATCGGAACAGTTATCATGCAATACGCATTAACACGGGGTCCGACATAGTTTATATCGGCCGTTATTATGTCGGTGAAGAGTCCGAACAATGAAACTGATACGTTTATACCGGTTATTCTCGGGTGGTGCCATTATATCGGACGTTATCATCTCTGTGGAGCGACCGCAGAACCACCACCGCTCGAGGAATGATGATGACGCGCACCTCTCTCTCCTCTTTTCTCCTGCCACTCTCTCTCTCACTCTCTACAGCACTGTGTCGTGGGCCCCAGTCGTCTCCCATTGTATGTGAACAATGACAAGGAAGAGGACAGCAGCGGAACCACCTCGAATTCCTTCGCCTCCTCCCCGTACTATTTCTTGGAGTCTCTCGGCTTCCCCCTCTACGCACTGCCGGATCGCAAAGTTCAAGCCTTTCTTCCGGCACTCACTGCCCCTCTGCTTCGGCGCTTCTTCGTTACCAATCTTTCTACTCCATTCGAGTGTTCGGTTGGTGGTCGTTCGCCCTCCCAACCCCCACACCCTGCTGTTTGCGTTCACTTTTTGACCCGCTTTGGATCCGTTTTCTTCGCTTTCATCCCCGAATAGGACGGTTTCCTCGGGTTACTAGGGAAAGATCTCGTCTTTCCGCTCGCTGATGCCGCGGTGGGCGCTCCGAAGGATCACTCCTTTCCGCGACGTGCGCGGGAATTCACCACCGGTGCCCCACTTGCGTCTTTGAACAAAACTACGCTTTTCTCGGCCAGGCATTCCCGTTTCCTTGGGTTTGGCGTTGATTCTGAGGAAAGGTGGCGTCTTGCAATCTGCTTTCTCCATTCGAATTTTCTCTTCTCAACCTGTTTCTTTGTTGGCCGATTTAGATCGGTCTATGTATATTCTTGGCGTGATAAACCTTGATTTCTTCTTTCTTTTTTGCCAGTTTGCGTCGTGATTTTGTTGGAGTCCAGGGTAATTTTCCTAGAAATAGTTAGATCCTTCTGTCCTGGAATTTGCTTCATGAATTTTGCCAAATCCAAATTAGGATGCCGTCTCTAAATTATTGAAGTACTAATTAGGAAGTTTCTCACGTACCCTATCGTGCTTAGAGGGGAATGTTTGTGCTTCCTTATTTGGATCTTACTAATTCAGATATGCTGTCTAATTATTTCCAGTTTGGTCGGCATTCCACGCTTGGAGTCCGATAGAATGTGCTTGTGAACGCTTGAATTATCCGATGCAAAACAAAAAAAATTGAATAGTGACTCAGGTGGTGATGAGGCTGCTTAAGTTTTCTCCATGGATTGGGATCTTGGTGTTCGTCCTTGCTGCATTCATCTTGGGAGTTATTTCCCATTCGTTTCTGCGAGGAGGGGCATCGGTTGCTGACCAGAAGCTTGGGCTAGTTGTTGGACCTCTGTTGAAGGGGCCTGCTGATCCCCCGGTTTTCGCGTATTGGATATCGGGCACTGGGGGTGAAGGTCAGAAGATGCTGAGGTTGTTGAAGGCAGTGTATCATCCGAGGAACCGATATGTTCTGCACCTAGATGCAGGTTCCTCAGCTCTTGAGAGGATCAACCTGGCAAGCTCAATTCAGTCTGAAAGGCTCTTCAGTGCTTTCAGAAATGTTGATGTTATTGGCCAAAGTTATGCTGTTGATCGAACAGGTCCTTCCATACTCAGTGCAACACTTCATGGAGCTGCGATTTTGCTAAGGCTTAGTGCCGATTGGGACTGGTTTATCACCTTGAGTTCTTCAGATTATCCAATTATGACCCAAGATGGTAAGAGTTTGTGTTCATGCATCATGCTGACTTACCTTGTTCTGGCTAGGTTGTAACCTTGACCTTCAACGATTAGCATTTCAGATTGCTTTACCGCAATATAGTTATTTTGAAACCTTACGTTAGCTAGAGTTAACAATCAGAGGTATTCCTAATCTGCTTTCTCTGTGAAAGAACATATCAAACTAATATGTGGGACGGACTGCCTCTTGAAAGCAAAGATTTTTCTTATCAAGATAATCAAGATATTCTCTTTAGCATCTATAGTGGCTCTAGTTATCTGAATATTATCCTGTCCTGTTGCTTTAAACTTTGTGCCTGGCTTCTCATTCTCACATGACCGCAATCTGATTGTGGCATGTAATTGAGGGTAACCACAGGTCTACATGATTAAACCCTAAATTTGATGAGATAACCATACTCAAAGGAGGCCAAAAATTAGGATCCATCTTGACATGTCTTGGTATGTTAAGACTCCATTTTAGCATGCATTTAGTCCTGCATCACACGCAGGCACTAAAAAATATTGGGTAGCTTTTGAGATATGGAATGTCAATGTCAACTCATGAAACATAACTGTGATGATCTTTTAGACTTCTGCCTGCAAAAACTCAACAATTATGCTTTCAGGTTAGAACTTAAGTTGTAGAAATATCAAATTGTCAAGCATGAGTAACTTTTGTTCATAGCATTAATAGACCATTTTTATGCTGTTTGCTCAGTTACCAAATATTATATCCTGTGTGTTCCATGCTCCTATTTTCTTTGTTGTGATGTTTAAAATTTCATTGCTGTGCAGATCTTCTTCATGTTTTCACTTCTTTGCCCAGGAATCTGAACTTCATTGATCACACAAGTGATCTTGGTTGGAAAGAGTGAGTCTAGCTCCAAATTTATGTCTACTTTTATGTTTATCTATATTGTGAAGCATCTCTTTAATTTGTAATGAACCTTTTTGATGAAGGTATGACAGGTTTGACAAAATTGTTGTAGACCCCAGCCTTTATATGGACAAGAATTCCCAATTGCTTATTTCTTCTGGAACACGTAAAACACCGGATGCTTTTAAGATATTCACAGGTATCTGCATTTGCCAAGGAGCTTATTGTAATTGTTTCTTCCCGTTTCTCACCATTGTTATGTCCTCCTATTCTTTGATGTTTCATTTTCTGTTTTCTTGAAATCTTAGACTCATTGTTATCACATAAGTGAAAGCTGAATTTTGTGTCCTGCTGTTTAAAATTTTTTTACTTTGGGATCATGTCTAGCATGAAGTTGTCTGGATTCTCTTATAATCCGAGTGTTATCCTGATAACGTCAAGGTCATCAAGTGTTATATGGCTAATATTCTCGTTTTGGCCAATGGTACTGCTTTATTCTTCCTTTGATTAACTTCTCATTTTAGTTAATGGTACTGTTTTATCCTTTTTTTGACCTGAAACAGGTTCTCCATGGGTGATTCTTAGCAGAGCTTTCGTTGAGCATTGTATACATGGTTCAGATAACCTCCCTAGGAAATTACTCATGTATTTTGCCAACGTAGCCTACTCGATGGAATCCTACTTCCAAACTGTGATTTGCAACTCCCCTGAATTCCAGAACACCACAGTCAATACTGACCTAAGATACATAGTTTGGGACAACCCACCAGGGTTGGAGCCTCTATTTCTTAACCAATCATATTACAAGGCCATGATAAAGAGCAGAGCAGCCTTTGCTAGGAGGTTCATGGAAGATGATCCAGTGCTGAAGAAGGTGGATAAGAAGATACTAAAGCGGGCACAAAATGGAGCTGGCTTTGGACAGTGGTGCTCGGCCCAGCTAAAAAATAAGGGAGAGAAGACGTTGAAAGGCGATACCTGTTCGAGCAGGGTTGACTTCAACACCATCAAGCCAGGTCCATCAGCAGCAAGGTTAAAAAGTTTGGTGCTGGAGCTCATCTCAGAGGAGAGCTTATTTTCAAACCAATGTAAAGTTTGATGATATGACCTGGTCATGATTTGGAAGTTCAGCAATTTGGCTCATCTCTCTAAAAATCAATGCAAAATCATTCATAGAGTGCGGTTGAACCAGCAGCCAGCATGATGAATCACATGGCCAGTGCTTGGGGCGCTCATCGGGCAGCAGGGTTCCACGAATTGAAACTGAATTCTTTTTAGCTTCCTTTATATAGATTTGTGTTATAATATTTTGAGGCATTTTGCATTTGTGGATGGGGTGAGAGGGATGGAAGGAATCATAGGCTGATAGAGGATTATAGAGGGACAATGTAGTCATATGTCTCTTTTACTGTCATATTGATTGTTCACACGACTTTTAGACACTGGATTCTTTTTAGAACATAAACTATGGTCATAGTTCAGAGAAATCAATGCACTTGTTTCCATTTATTTTCTGATGGTATATTTTCATGTTGAACATGGAAGGATCCTGTTTCACATAACTTGGCAAAGTCCAGGTCCGATTCCCATCTACTTTTGTAGTTGGGGAGTAGTTGAGTTTGGGGTTTTGAGATCAAGATTAACTCCATCAGGCATGATTTCTGGGAATGTTTGATGATTATAATCACTAAATCAACACAGCATTTACTGGACTAAGGAAGTTCTAGAAACCAGAATCCACAAGCAACTTAGTCCATTTCCTAGATCTTTGGGAGTTGTTCTTATGATATCTGCTAAGCTCGCATAAGCCATGGAAGTGGTCTTCAAAGGCTCATAAAAAATTATTGATGTAAAAGTTTCTCTTTCACTGAGAAATTTTATTGTGAATGCTCATACAAACAGCTTATAAAAGATTGTTTATAAACGAACTTCTGTTTATAGTTAATAAACAATCGGCAGAGTATGGACAAAAATAAATGTGTTACTAATCTTTTTGTTTTTGGTTTTCTTAAAGGTTCGCTTTTGTAAAGATTTGACGGTGAATGATATTTTGGTTTTATAATTTTACGATGAACTGATAAAATCTTTAAGATATAGTAATTTCTAAAAAACTAGTGGATGAGATTTCGAATCCTCGATCTTTTATCAAATATATCAACAATAAAATTAATATTTTTTTTTTAAAAGCTCGAGACTAATCCTACTCTAAACTTATAAATAAGATGGGCATAGCCGCCTCTTGAATGCTCTTATTTAAATTTTTTTTTCTTATTAAGTAAGTATATATATGAAAAAACTATTATATCGAAATATTTTTTTTCTCTTTGTGTATCAAAATGAGTTTCTCGTCGAAATACTAACTTGTTACTAAAAATAAATATTAATCAAAGCAGCATAAACAGTGGAATAATGAATCAATCACAAAGTGAAATACCAAATTTTTACGTGAAAATTTGAATGCGAAAAAAATCACAAGACCATAGTCTATTTCAAACTTTTACTATCACCAATAATGATAATAGGTTTACAATAAGTCTTTTACAGAATAACTAGATGATCACAATAACATGAAGAACATAGATCTTGACTCAACAATAACATATCATCGTCACCATAAATGAATTTCATGAAAAGAAAATTTTAGATCTCATCAAATAAGCATAACAAAAAAACATTTCAGATATGGTAAACTGCAGATCAGTACTGTTAAGATTGTAGAACTTATTATAAGAATTCTTCGTATAAAATTTAAATCAAAATCGATGAAATTTGGCCACTTGATCATTTAGCAAAAGCTTCGTAACCTTAACTTTCTCACCTCTACAGTTTCCACCGTTCACACACATCTTCCACCTACGCACGTCTTCACTTCCCTATTTCTTTCTTTTTTAATAAATCAGATTTAGACTTAATGTCCAAATCAATCGATCCAAACCCATCTATGGGTTGGACCCAACAGTTATGTAAGCAGAAATGTATATATTGATTTAAAAGATAATTACAATAGTTTTTTTATTTTTATTTTGGTTGTAACATGTATTAAATTTAAAAATCAATATATTCAACTTGCATCGAACCTTAAAATTTAAAAAGTAAATGTAAATTAAAAATAAAAAATTGATGTAGGAAACAAGAAATTTGTACTTGAAAAGGGCTTCATCTTCATATCCATCACCAAATGCTCATCCTAATATCTCAGCCACACCAGTAGAACGCAGTTTCTAATACGAAACAATCGATAGCTTTATCACCTATGTTTGATGACCATTACGACAGCACAGAGAACTCACGACCACATAACAAGGTGTGATCAGATAAGAAGCGTCTACTGGCAATGGAGAAGCTTCATTTGAAATGGATAGTGGATCTTCTTCTTGGAACCATGCCAACAATAGCTCCAAAAATGACATTAGATCGACATGGCACGACGTGTCCACGCCGAGGACCTCAAGAGTTCAAGTCTCATGACATGGCATGGCATGCAAGGTGATAAGGTGGGAGTCGGCTTGTCACCCAGACAGTGGACTGGAGTCTTCTTCTCACTAATTCTCACCAAGATTGGAGCCGCACACAGAGAACAGAGCCGAATGATGTGTAAGCTCTTCAAATACAAAGGAGAGGTTAATTCTGATCTTGAGTAGACTTGGGAGTAGAGAGCAGTACATTACAGATCTAGAAACTGAACTAGTACTGCTCTGGGAGTTGGATGCTTCTTTCTTGATTAATATAAAGTTTATGAAGATTGAGGTCCCCCTCTCTCTCTCTCTCTCTCTCTCTCTCTCTCTCTCTCTCTCTCTCTCTCTCAATCATGCTTCATGTGGGTGGGTGGCTTTATCCATATCAGTAGGCCATAACTTGTCCAAATCACCCAATGAGGGTCAAGGCACAGCAAGTCGAGAGGGATGAAGAAGCCATGAAGGACTCAGATGTTGAGCTTCTTGCTGCAGGTTCTGAATTCATGTCACAGTCCCAATGGTTTAGCCGCAAGAAACATATCAACATGTTGTTGTTTGTTCTTAATCATGCTAATAAAATTTGAACTCACATATCGATAATTGTACTGCATGAAATGGAACTGGATAGTCAATAGTGGAAGAGAAAATAATCTAGATTTCATGTCCAGAGGTACCTACAGAGATCTTCCTAGAAGAACAGGACAGGACGTTGGAATCAATGGGAAAAGTTCCGTGGAGCATCAAGACATGTCACAAACTGGATAACCTTCGAGATATTTAGCGAACTATCCGGAGTAATATCCCCTCCTCAGTTTCTACACGAATCCCAGTCATTCAAACCATCCTATCTCAGCAGAAACAACACTTGTGGAGGTGAAAAGCCCCTCATCATTACTGACTGAATCCAAGAGAGGCAACGTATGAGGAAGATGAGCCACACATCAAATGGCAAAGCAAGGCCAAATTGTTCTTATCATCGGCATCTCCTTACCAGACTCCCAAGGGAGACAAGGGCCACAGCCGCACCTTGGTTCACGTGAAAGCCTGGTGGCCAATCGAGGTCAGGCCACGTAGGCCTCAAAATCTAGCGAGACCAATGAGAGAGAGCCATGTCAGCGGATAAGCAAAGCACCCCCATATGTGATCCTCGGGTGAGGGAGATGACGGATGTGCCCCTTCCTGGCATCAGGAACTGCTGCAGGAATCAAATACTTAAAGGAATAATTTCTTAGTATTCTCACATCAAACCTGTGTGGTTGCATTCATTGGACATCATGTCATAACATCACTTGTTCAGCCACTATATCTTGAAACATCTTTTTTTTTTTTACCTTTTGCAGATTGATGTCAAAGTTTTTTTTTCCCCCTTTTTCTCCACCAAAAATACATAAGTTGTGATTTGTTTATTCTGTATTTGTTGATATCATTCATTTCTTTATTAACTCCTGGCCAATCCATCTAATATTAGATCAGCTAATGGGTCAAAATCAGGTTGGATTATGAGTGGGAATTCTGGATGATGAGGAGAAAGGTAATTTTACAAGTTCTTGAGGCAAAGGAGACATTCATATTAGAATTGGATTAACAATGGTATACATGGTCTCTGATAAAAAGTAAGAAAAATAAATAAACATATCATCCCTTTAAAAAGCAGTATTTTGAGTTAATATATGATCTTGAGCCTATATGATTGTCACATAAAGCCTAAGTTTTGGGAGCTTGTATTAGTTGATTTTTTTGGATAAATTTGGTGGGTATCACTCACTCCTAATCCTTTTCTTAAAAACAAAGACAATTAACATTAAATACATTGCTGCATGTTGTAAAAGGCACTGCATGGCAAAAATTACAGATTTTACTCAGAAAAAAAGCTGAATTTATTGTCATTCTTAAATGCTTTATTTTGTATGATGATAGATACTAAATTGGATGAAATCCTAAATGCATCATTTTGACAAGTGTTTCAGAACAAACGTGAATATGGAAATGGTATTGATGGATGCCAATACTACAAGTTCTTCCATGCCAGACTTGTTGCTCTGAAATCACCAAGCAACGATGTACAGAAGAAATATTGCCTTTGACATCATATAATGTGCAAGTCTGATACAGTGACAACATTTAGTAAGGAGATCAAACGTAAAGAAGGCCTGATGTTATCATATTCTGCATCAATCTTTTACTGTTGCAGTGTGTGACAAATGCATTCTGGTGGCAAATTGATTTGCATTACTGAGTGCACATTGTTTATGAAGCTAATTGCAGTGGTATCAAAGCGGTCATGGGGCATAAGAGTCAAACGCAGCAATGGAGTAATTCCACAAGGGCACCAAATCACCAATGGCAATGAGAGAGCGATAGCGACGCCTGCGGTGGTCCAGCAGAACAGGGCAGCCCGGCTGACGACAGAGAGTTGTCGCTTCCCGTCTTGCTCTCCGTCTAAAGCACCTCCCACGCCTGCTCACTCCTCTCGAATTCCTCCGCAAGCTCCCACCTCTGCTGTTATTCCTGCAGCTTCTCAACGAACTTTTCGCGACTCTCGTGATTGCCAACGTCTTTGCCCTTTCCAAAACCCCTCTTCTTTCCTATTGTTGTGCTTCAGCGGATCCGTTGAATTCCTGCTCTAGTCTTCACCGTCTCGATTTAGCTCTCAGGACATTCCCCTGTTTTGTTCGCTGAAATAGTAGTTTTCTAGGACGCGGTGGTGCTTGGAATTCGGAAGCTTTTTGTCCCAGTTCTCGATTGGTTTTGGTTCCATTTACCTTCTTCCCAGGTGAAATTTTCTGGGTTTTGAGACGAGCGGTAGAGTAAAGTAACGAGCTTTGGAGTCATCGGGAATCAAAACGTTGGATTTTGGCCTGCTCAGTCCCCAGTTGTTTCTGCCTTCTTGCAAAAGATTAGATTTTGCTGCAGCTAATTAAGCATGAGTTTTGCACAGAATCCAATCCAGACTCGTTAGCTTCCCTCTCTTCTTGTGGTTCTTAACCCATCTAATCCCCTTCCGCGGTAGGGTTTAGGGTTTTTGGCACAATTCCAAACCTTGTTTCTGTTCTTCATTTCATTTTCTTCTCCATTTGTGGCGAATCTTTTCGGATGTTGAGATTAAGACCCAGGTTGCATGTTCTAAGGAGTGGAATTGTGTAGGAGAATTCCATAAAGATTCGATTTTTAGGACAAAATTGATCGGTTTCGGTCTCATACCCGTCGGAAGTGAAGAATTTGAAGGCCTGTAGGCCGTACAATTACGTCTTCTTCAAGGTACCATGTCGTCGTGCCTCAGCGGCGGCGGCGGCCGGACTTACGGCTTCGACCTCGACATCGTGAAGCCGTCGTCTTCGTCCTCGGGCCGCTCCTTGCATTCTTCGTCGCCTTCTTCCACCCTCTCCGAATCCAGCAACTCGCCGCGCGCAATCTCCATCAAGAAGGCGAGGACTCCTCGGAAGCGGCCGAACCAGACCTACAACGAGGCCGCCGCGCTCCTCTCCGCCATCTACCCGAACATCTTCTCTTCCAAGAGCCTAAAGAAGCTATCCAAGGACACAAAACCTTTCGACTCGTTCCCGGAATCTTCCGACCTTCTTCCGCCCTTCCCGGTCCTCAGCGATGCCGCATTCCTAATCCACAATCCGCAGCCGGAGATGCCGGCCGCCACCCGGTTTGAGCTCAAGCACAAGATGCCGATCGAGAAGGAGTGCACGAGCCCGGCGAGCAGTGTCTCCTTCGAGCCTAATTCCCCAGACCCCTTCGACGATAACTTCGATGCGGAGTCCATTCTCGACGGGGAGATCGAGGAGAGCATCGATAGCATCATGGGGAATCTCACCATGAACGTTCCCAGCGAGGACAACAACAATGAGGGACTGAACACCTGCAATGCCTCCGTCAATCCCATGCTTCAAAGCCTCATCGGATACAGAACATGCGGCCGGTTCGAGCTCGGGCTCGGGCTCAGGTTCGGGAGGAACTTGCAACGTGCGTTGAGGAACAGGGATGAAGGTGACTGGTGGAGGTCACCGGCGGTGCCGGTGCAAGACCTCGTTCCGAACCTCAAGTCGGCGACGGCAGCACCAGCGCTGGAGAAGAAGAAGAAGAAAAAGGCGGCCAAAGAGGAAACGGGTGGCATGAAGAGCACCACAAACGCAACATCCACGCCATCAAAGGAGGCTGGTTTGGGGCTCAAGCTGAACCATGAGGAGGTCCTCAAGGCATGGTCAGGCCGCGGCTCCATGTTCTCCGACGGGCCTGACTCGCCAAGTTCATCTGCCGACGCTCTCGTAAGCATCTACTCTCTTTCCAAAAGCACAAATCCAATGCAGATCGCATGATGCCACAAGCAACCAGTACAGTAGCACGAGCATCACAATTCTTACTGTTTCATCAGTCGATGCTTGCATTTCAGTACTTCCAAATGAACACGGAAGCATTCCTCTGAATTCTTCTTGAATGTGAGTGACCGCATCCTTGTTGACATAAAGATGTGGGTTTTGCAGGCCAAGTTGGCAGACATCGATCTTTTTCCGGATGCCACCGGCGCCGGCACGGTGAGGGAAGCTAGTGTTCTCCGGTACAGAGAGAAGCGGCGCAGCCGGCTGTTCTCGAAGAAGATCAGGTACCAGGTGAGGAAGGCAAACGCCGACCGACGGCCGAGGATGAAGGCAAGTGTAAGCTTTCTTTCTCTTCCGGTTTCATTCTCAACCTGAGTTTGTTCCAGTGAGGTGGCGTCGGTTCAAACGACATAGTTGTGATGGAAGCTTTGGCTTCTGCTTCGATTGTTGCTATTTGCAGGGCCGGTTTGTGAGGAGTCCATCCCTCCTCCAGCAAGCAATAGAGGAAGAGAGCCAGTGAAGCCACACAATGAGGTCATGGGTTCTGAAGAATTTGCCAAAGTTTTGTTTGATCCTTAAGCTCTCAGATGCTTTTAGGGACATGAATGTGATGAGATAGATTTTGTCTCCCCTTGATATATTTTTGTTTCTTTTTCCACTGTATCATTTGAAATCTTCTCGATGAGGCAAAAGTTGAAAAAGGACTTTTTTTTTCTCCAGCAAAAGGGTGGGCATTCCAAATCTTTGTTTTAACAGTTGATTGACCCATCCATACAAGTTGGCTTTAGCAGATGAGGCATCAGCAGTCTCAGCCTAGTTTATATCCAAGTAACATCTTTCTTTTTTTGTAGATTTGTCCATCTAAAATTAGGACATTTCTGGAATGATGTTTATGCTTAAAGAACATAAATCTTACAAGGCAAATCAATCCACCAATCATGGGGCTGCTCCATGTTGGTAGCCTGCAGTTTTCAGAGACTTGCTTTTTCTGCTCGAGGGAAAAGAAATCGATTTACATTATTTTACTGCAAGGAGAGAACAAAATCAGGCACTTCTCAAGATCACTACCATCCAATGCAAATAATTGTGTCTTTTTCTTCTCGGTTGGACAACTAGATGCTCTTTAAACATTAAAAACAAAGAAAAAGTGAAAGACAAAAGTCATCCCTTGGGTTTATGTCATGGCAGAACAATTGCCTCCCTACACTACTTTAATCTCTCTCTATCTCTCTTCTTGTTTTCTTTTACATATGAAAGCTGTAGATTTTTTTTTTTAATCACTATTAAGATCGATTAGGATCTATGCTCATAAGATTTGTAACGTAATCTTTTATTTTTTAATCTAAATTTTGGATCAATATTGATGGTGTTCTGATTTTATGTTCAGGAATTCATGTAGGGAAAAGAATAGCCAAAAATAAAAAAGAAAAAGGGGAATGAGAAAATATAGACAGTGGTAAATTCAACGCGTGAAATGAAATTTTACGTTGAACAGGGTGGAATAAAGATGAAAGAGTTCCGAGTTCCGAGTTCCGTCCATGTTCATTATTAACTCGGAGACTTTGAACATCAAATGAAACGTGTTAGTCATGGTTAACGCATCACCGACACAACCATCTGTAGAAAGACAGGACGCCACCACCCACCCACCCACACACCCATCAACCATCGGACTTATCAGCTACCACCTCCATCGAACCAATTAAAATAAAAAGCACTTACATTTGATAAAACCATCTAATTCGGTGAGATAAAACCTAAAATTTATTTCCATGACATTAATCAGAATACTTTCCGGACAAATGAATATAACATAATAAGTTCTGAAGAACAATAAAGAGAGAGTTTCTGGCCCTGCTGTCTGCAGCTTCATTTGTAAGTGTAAATACATACACAATGTAAAGAATATAAAAATACATTGTCAGATTCAACTATATCTTTTTCCCCATCACTTGAATTAGTACAGCTAATGCATTTTAAACAATGGGCGTAGAGCAGATTCAACTATATCTTTTTCCCCATCACTTGAATTAGTACAGCTAATGCATTCTAACAATGGGCATAGAGCACAAGAAGCACATCAACTATTTCTTCGACTTCTTTGCTCTCTTTGAAACTTGGGGTTTTCTAGTTCCTTTCTTTGCAGATCTGGTGCTAGTTTTTGCCTTCTTATGCATTGTTTCCTGCAAATAGATACTAGAATTGAAGCAAAGCATTCTACCAATGGGGACGGATATCAAAGATGTAACAGATGCAAAGGAAGGGCATGTATTCAATGCAGGTAGTTCATGGTGCAATATCATTCACAATAGAAATTGAAGTCCCAATGGGGACCGATATCACCATGGCTTTGGCCCAACTGATGGTGATCCAGCTTGATTATAATTCAAATAAATGGTGTAAGAAGATATACAGGATGACCTAAAAAGAGCTTTATCAGAAATAGTACAAGGGGATTTGATGGCACTTAGTTTGACTAGTGATATAGTACTCGATAGAACTAATCTCGGGAAAGACTTCATATAGCAGACACTAAGCATTTGGGATTTATGGTTCATTGGTGTAAATTAGAAGGAAGATCATGTGTCATTTCAAGAATCCAATAAAAAATGAGACAACACCTAATAAATCACTCCTTCAGAACAGAACATAAGCAACATATTAAATAAACAAATATCTATACAAGTGACTACACTAAGGTACTAAACATAATCAAAGAACTAAGCACATGTAGCCGCACAAGTAACAATCTATAAAAAAATTTCTATATATTCACTAAATATAATCTTGAAATAATAGGCTATGTTGCAAAATCTTTATGTTGTAATTCTTCAATGATTGAAAATGTGTGAGAAACTTAGATTTTGCAGGTTTCAATGAATTCTTTTTTTTTTTTTACCTTGGTCTTTGTTTCTGTATTATCTCCATTTTCATCCTTCTGATCATTTGTATGGGCAGAAGTCTTTGCTACCCTGTCTATATCTTCTTCTGAATCAAATGAAAAACCATCCAGAGTTCCTGCCAAAAGAATAGAGCTACACATTATAAGTGCAATATGACAGGAAATGAGGAATAAAATTAATAACTGTAGTCGTAGCAGGCTAGCAATGCAGTCAAAATTAGTATAACGGAGGAAAAAACAGTGAGATAGTCTGGTAATGTGTCATGAAGATCTAAGAAGACCCTAGATGAAGAGCTACAAAATGAATAGGAGGCTTAGCCGAAGGGCAAAAACTACTGAAGTTTAATAGATTAAAAGTTCAGTGAAGTCTGGAAATCAACCAATCAAAGTAGGCATTTCACATGAACCAGCAGAAAGGAAGGAGTGAGCAGCTACTTACAAGTTATTGGAGTACAGCCTTAAAAATAGCTAAAGATTATTAGAGAGAAAGACTCATGAAAAATCCAGAAACTCCAAAGTCAGTGCTACCAAAACCCTTTCCTTCTGTTCAATTTCTAAAAATAAGTTAACGACAGAATTCTAATCCACCACTTAGCCATGTCATTTTAGTCAGTAATCATCTATTTATTCCAAAGAAAAAAAAAACACAACATGTATGCATATGCCTTCATCTATGGTATATAAATCACATATTAAAATCCTGTACCTTCAACCATTGTCTCAGATTCAAACACATTTGACTTGGGCTCCAATTGTATGAAATCATTCATAATTGCCTCTATCTGTGAAGTCAAGTTTCAAATAGAGAAAAAACATGGTCATATATGCAATACAAAGAAAATAAAATAAAGATACACAAACGCTAGCATCTTGTTGGATTATGTGCGTTATAGCCCATGTAAATAGATGCATCTCAAGCGGTACAGTCGGCCCATCTACATAATAACATATATTTTTTGACCAATAAATCAACAAGATTCAAAGAGTAGAATATTAAGGCAGCAAAGTTTTAGATACATGGGATTAAATTGAATAATTTTCTCAAAAATGAAGAAGTCAGCAAAATTATTTAGTTACTACATATCTTACAGTAGATGAGCCTCAACTGACATTCAACAACTCATCTATTGCCATATGTAATTCACATTACTAAAAACGAGAGAACAGTTGGACGAACAGATGTTGAAAAAACCTTTTAGGTCACCACCAATTATGTTATTAAGTTAAGAAAAAAAAATAATGTTTAAACAACGGGTTAGAAGTTAGAAATCTGAACTATTAATTTTGCTACTTGAGGTGGCAAAAGTGTTATAAAGATCAGGTTGTGGACTTCTAGTTACACAGAAGCATCTGATAAGCCAAAAAGCTCTGAACTACACAAATCTAAGAAGCATGGACACAAACACCGGATTGTCACGCACTTAGCTGCTTTTGCCTAAGTCGTGCGACACCGATGCGTGTTCATTCGCAAAGGTCAGCCTCCCCGAAACCTCCTATGGTCCCTTAGGACCTACAAAAGATAAAACGAGTTAGGGAAAGCATTTCACTTGAGATCCACAAGCAATCATTTCAGTAAACACTTCATAGCCAATACAAATTACAAACGGACTTCACAAGCTCTGAACGGTCACACAATAAAGGTTCCAAAATGATCCAATACAGACCGAAATCCCCACAAGTGCCCACATGACGCAACCTTTATTTGCAAGCCTAAGACAACTATCAAAACCAAAGAAAATGGGATTTCCAAGCCTACTATCGGCCCTTTACATGTTGTGCAAAGCATTATATCAAATATCTCGTTTACAGTTTTCTCCGTGACATTCTCCCCCACTTATTCCTTCGACGTCCTCGTCAAAACTTTTGCAGACGCTGCATCTCTTCGCCTTTGCAGAGTCTTCAATCTTTTGCTCTAGTTGAAATGCGTCTCTTGGCTCTCGGCCGCACTCTGCCACTGTTGTTGAGTAGTCGAACTTTAATCCACCATGCTGCTTCAACTCGCTAATGACTCTGACTATGATGTGGGGTTGCCTAAGTTATGCTGATCCCTGTTGTTTCCTGCGAATCTCTCAGATGAAGGAAAATATCATCCTTAGTATGCACCAGTTTCTCAAATGTCTCATGCCGCTTGAACTAGGTGGATGCTTGTTGGAGGTTTAACTAGCATCACCTCGCAATTCCCTCACCAATCTTACGAAGTTCCCTGGCCTCTGCCCTTCAGCCTTGTCTCGGTACTTAGAGTTTGCTTCTGCATTCTCCACCTCCTTGGCCCCTTTCATGACCAAGCGTTCTCCCTCCATGAGAACAAGAGATCGATAACTTTACGAAAGTCACACCTCTGTGATACTATGGTGTTGTCATGCCCATGGTCCTACTATCCGTCGCCTCGCATCTGCGTCCCTTTCTTCGCAATCGGTAGATCTGCCTCTGTGGCACTCCTCCAATGTAGCACTCCCCCAAATCCGCCTCCATTCTAACCGATGCTTGGTTTTGGGTAGCTAAGTCCCTCTGGACTTGTTGTCGCTTCCTCGCCCCTTTCGACCCCTTGCTATAACACCTCTGTGTTCTCTGAACAATTCCCCTTGGTCGATGGAAAGACAGATTGCAACTCTCATGCATAGCCTCCATTATCATGCTGCAGGGTTCGCACCGATTTTGTTCTCCTTAGCTTCCTTGGTAGCAACGTTGCTTACTCGGTATTGTCCTTTGACTTGTTAGGCTCCCTTAAATGAATATGAGCTCTGGAGCAATCCAACTCTCTAGCCTCTCCAATCATACCTCTACATGATCAAGTCCCCCCATTGGGACTCACTGGTACTTGCATTCAAAATTCTCCTTCAGTGGTACACAACCCTCATATGCTGATGACCAAGGCTTTCATTTGATGCAAAATTCGATACACGCATGGAAGACCTGCCTCTGCGATACAATGGCATTCACTCCTTGAATCCATAGCCTTTCTTGTCATCGTGTTGTTCACCGAAGTGGAGCTCCTAGTAGCTCCCGATCATACCTCTATATGATATAATCCCTCGCGGGACTAGTTTCGTGTCTCACATTGCCACGAACTATTCCACCACGATCCGCTACACCATGTCACCTCTTGGTGGCATCTCCATTGCATTCTGATCATTGTGAGATGAACTCAGATTATGATCCCTCCATGTGTGACCTCTGCCAACACATCGCAAGGCCTCTTTCACCTTCAATTGTGTTCGCTCCACTAGAAATCGACTTTCGTCCACCCGCTCTTGGGTCACACCCAGACGAAGCACAGCTCTAGGACAGTCCATTGCCTAGTAGCTCCCAAAGCCTATCGACTTCACTGAAATTGGTACACCATTGTCTGGATCCTGGGCTTCTAGCCCCACCAGCACAATCTCTACTATGCACCGCTTCCTTCATGGCAACTCGAATGGTAGCACGGTGGCGTATTCATTAAGAGTACCCGCCTCCGCGTCCTCTTGCCTCGTGCCAAGGCCTTCTGAATCCAACTTTGCCTCCGTAACTTGAGTCGCCTTGGTTCCTTTGTCAAATGCTTCTCCGAGATAAGGTACATGTGCTTGGAAACTCCTTTCGTCTTTGGCACCATGCAAGATGAGTCCGCTCCATCATGAGGGACCCATGAAACAACATGATCCTGCTCTTATCTCTACAAGAGTTCATATCCTTAACCTCTATCCAAGGAAAGCTTCATGCCTTCGCTCCATATTTCATCTTCTCTGCCGACTCCCTTCATTCGACTTGGGTACTTCACCAAGTTACACTCAAGTTGCTCCACTCCTCGATTTGCATTGAGTTGATAGTGGCCCTTACGCTCACCATTGCACATGTCAGCCCTCCGTTGAGTCCGATCTCCATATAGACTTTAAGTGTACCTTCATTTTGTGTTGCCTTGGGTCGCTCCCCCACTTGATCTAGTAATGCATCCATCAAATGCATTACCTCATGCGAGATCATGCGACGCCTCCTTGTTGCTCGCTCGGTTTGTTGAGCTTTGTGGAATTGTTGTCTTGAGGTACTCCTCTTCAACATGTGTGGTCCATTACACATGATTCTCCATCTGGAGAACCGAGACTTATCCCTCCAAGGTATGTGTCATGTTGGAACAACTTCTCTCTTCCCATCCCTCCCTTTGGAAGTTTTGGAGACCACCATCCCCTTGGACTACTTCGCCTTGCTGAACAAACTGTGCATTGTTTTACCCCCACAAATGCACTTGTTAGATTAGGACTCCTCGCCAATACAACCCCTGCTGCACCCCTCAAGGCCTAACAACATGCTGAACTTGCTACATACTTCAGCCTCCTACGGACATATCCTTCTCATGCCGAAGAGAAAGTTTCAATACTCCATGGCGTCGAGTTTTGATCGCCTTGGGATGTCCATGAACATTCCATCATTTGCATACAAGCCCTTGCATGAGTATCGAATTCTTCAAGTTAATAATTTCTCTCAACTCTGTGAGCTTTGCATAACTCTTTTGATCGCTGAGCAACCCATTCCACTTTGCACAGTCTCATCCTTTACCAAGCGCCTCGCTTACCTTGAGCATAATCAAATATGGTTGCTAACGTCGAGTCGTAGCTCGAACTTAGTCATCCCAACCTTTGTGCGCTACGCATTCTTCCTAACTTGCTTGTCCTCGTGGTGCTTCTTGCGCAAAGGGTTGGCCATTCCTCTAAATATTAATCTCAGATGCCCGCTCCTCTGAGCGACTCATTTTCCCTACATCTCCATGCCCGTTTCTCCTAAACAATCACGCATGCTAGCTGCCCTCAATGTAACCTCACTAGGTCCCCCACGTTTGCATGTCAAGTGTTTCTATATGTACTTGTCCCGCTCCGATACCATATGTTACGCACTTAGCTAGTTTTGCCTAAATTGTGCGACACCGATGCGTGTCTATCCGCAAAGGTCAGCCTTCTCGAAATCTCTTATGGTCCCTTAGGACCTACAAAAGAAAAAACGGGTTAAAGAAAGTATTTCACTCGATATCCACAAGCAATCAATTCAACAAACACTTCATAGTCAATGCAAATTACAAACAAACTTTATAAGCTATGAACGGTCGCACAACAAAGGGTCCAAAATAGTCTACTACATACCGAAATCCCAAAAGTGCTCACATGACACAACCTTTGTTTGCAAGCCTAAGACGACCATCAAAACCAATGAAAATAGGGCTGGTAAGCCTACTATCAACCCTTTACATGCTGTGCAAAGCTTGAACAAAACCGAAAAACATAGACATATATGAGCATTACATCAAACACCATGTTTATAGTTTTGTGTGACAGGATATAGATAGCAACATTTCTTTTCTAAAAAAATTAGGACACGAACAAGACAAGGACATATATGTTATTTATTATATATATATATATATATATATATATATATAAAATATTTGATTAACTTGAGTTTTATAGTATTTATACGTAAATTTTATAAATCGAGCATTGTGAACAAATAAATATCATCATATAGGTTAAAATAATTACAATTAAAATGTAAGTATTCAAAGTAAAGATTGAGTACATCAAATAATATTTAATAATGTCCAAGTATAATTGATATATGTTTCCTTGCAATGATCTTTAGATTTCTTTCTTTGCGACGACGACAATCCATCTCCACACAGAATCCAAAGCAAATGACCCTCATATGAGGGCCACGCAATGATGCGTGCAGGAGTGATGTCATGTCCCACAAATAGAATTGAAAATAAATAAAAAAGACACGATTGGACATGTGTTGGACACATGTCCGACCGTGCCGACGACATATCCATGTCCAACATGTGTCTGACATGGACATCCACCAAAAGCACATGTTTGGGCTTCTTAAACAAATATTATGATGTAAGTGTATGTTTTTGTTACCAATATCAATGGCACAACCAACATAAAAATGATTTATCAAGTTTCTAGCTTTAGAGAATAGAAGTCATCAGAGACATTAAAAGATTGACAGGATAACATTGCCCCTAAAATAATGACAATAAATTATAAGGTGCATGGTTAGCAGTTTTGACAAAAGAATAACACATAGCTAGTTATACAATAACGACAAACAAATGAAAATGGTCATCCATGGGAGGCATATCAATTTATAACTAAAGGTGTTGGAGTTTAAAGAATCAACTAAAGTTTATGAAATGTATTAGTGCCTTAATATGATAAGAGAACACATTCAAATCATTGGATAAATTTTATTTAAATTTTAACCAAGGGATCTTCAAATTTTTTACTTTACCAAGTCATAGATTGCATCAATAATATTTTACTCTAATGACAAACCTTTGCTTCTGATTGTCCTATGCTGACCTGAAAACAAATATGACAGGGAGTTAGAAAATCACAAATCAACTTTCAAAGAAGTGTGTTCAAATGTTTAACTACAATAATAAGATGTCCCGGGCTCAAGATGGGATGAGGGACATACAACACAAAATGTTCTTGAAGGAACTATTGTTGTTTTGTATATGGTCCCTGTGACATGTAAAACATGAGAATTGTTAGTTGTCCATCAAATAATATTCCTATATGCTATCAGCAGATGGATTTAAGACAACAAAACACATAGGCTAAAATATCTGATGTACAATTAGCTGCAAATACTCTATGTCTATAATAAGAATTTTTAAAAAGCTAAAAATAGAAAGTTTAAAGAATAAAAACACAAATATAAATAAACTTAATGCCTGACATTGAATCTATGATTCAATTGGAACAGGTTGAAAACAAAGTACTACTAAGGAAATTATTACTTCAACAGGAACTTCAATATGCGTTAAATGTAGAATTTGGAAAAAGGACCTGCAACATCTTTAAGGTTATATTGTAGAATTTACACTGCTTTCTTTTACAAACAATTAAAAGATCTGTGACATTTGGAGCAAAAGAAAATAAGACAAATTGGTTGTTCCATCTTGCAAACTCCAAATCTAGTTATCTTTTAGTCATGCCTAGCAGGCACAATGAACAATTAGCAGATGTCAACCAGATAAAAGCTACCTTACGTAGATTAGCATATTGTCATATTTGCATGGAGCACTTTGCACTGCAAATTGATAATCTGTTGGAAATTTTTAATGGGTTCAGATGTTAGACAACCTAGAGCATGCAATCACTCAGATAATCTGGAGGCAAATGTCAAGTTTTACTTTTATAAACTTCTATGAAAAACACTTAAAGGGAGCATGATATATAAAAAAAGCAATCATGTATAAGTTAGCATTGTTTCAAAAATATCAATAAGGCATCATTTAAGTATTATACATACTACCTTTTAGGTCTAACATCATTTCATGGTTTCCAGTAGGACCATTTGAAATTACTATACGTCCAACAGAACCCACATCTCCACTTAGATCTATGGAGTCTCCATCACATTCAATGAGTGCCTGAGTGCAAAAACATGTAATTTATAAAACATGAAATAGATCAAATGCAATAACCCTTATCAAAATCAATTTGTGTACATGAACATAAGCAACCTGTTATGTCACTGTGTGAAACCCATAGATCTTAACAGACATAAAATAACTAAGTTTACAATTTAATTTGGTTAAAGATTGAGTCAAATAACTACTCCATGAATAGTTTGTCGCATAAGACAGATAACTGACTTAAACCAAAATGGTGATTTGTGATCCTGAAGGATCAACTATCATTCCATAAATTAGAGCATCCTTTTTAGTAGCTAACATGTAATGTAGTAACAAATTAACAATAACCTTAGATATTAAACATCCTACATGTAAAAATGAATAAAATATACCTTGGAGCGTTGGACTTTGTCTGGCAACATCAAAGGTAACCTAGAGGAAACCTGAAAGACACAAGGCAATTAGAATCTTCACATTGTTGCAAGAGGAAAACTAGAAAAGCATTGACAAACAAGAAGAAGCAGGAATACATGATAAATCCCATATTGTTTGATTTCTAGAACGGTCAAAACTTATTAACTTTATGGAGGACTCAAATTCATAATCAGTCATGTAAGCAATGTTATTAATATGCTTCAGTAAAACCGCAAAAAAAAGGGCATGATGAAAGTATGGGTACCAGAATGAAGTAAAGCGAGAAAACTTTACTCCACCTGAAATCAATTCAGGTAAAAAAGAAAAACAAGAATTGGCATCTTACAGGAGGTCCTGCAGGCTTCCCTCGTATTATATCTTGCTCAGCTGTACCCTCCTCATTCGCATCCAAGGCATCTATTTTTTTTACCATATGAAGCAAAATCAAAGGTCAGCAAACAGCAGTAATTGAGATAAAAAATAATAGGATTTGTGCTTTGTGATGTACAATGTGGATATTGTTGAAATTATGTGAAAAGGAAATAAAAAGGTTTCGATTTTTAGCAGCAAAAAGAACATTTTTAATTTTACCTTGGCTTAGAATTTGATCATTTTCAGTTTCTAAATTTGTTGGTTTCTTAGTCTCAATAAAAACACAGTCTTCACCACTATCAATTTGGAAGGTATCCTGCTGTCTCTGATGTCTGCCTGGTTCCTCTAAATCTAAACAAGTAGACTTGGTTGGGCTTTTTTCTGATGATGAATCAGATCCAGACGATAGTGTCACAACGGTCCTGCTCGGTGGCTGCTCAAAGTGTTCAACACATCAAACAAACATTCATGGACTTAAGATAGGATGCAAACTTTAATACATAGGAACAAGTATTCAGTGAAAATTAAGCCTCTCAAACTGTCATTTCAGCTCAGAATCTTTTCTTTAAAATCAAAATAAGTCCAACTGATCACGCCAATCTCTGAGATCAGATACAAGGTGCAAATTGGCATTACTAAATCACTAGTATCGTCAAGCCATCAATATATGACTCATCAGAAAATTAAGAAAAAGATTAAAAACAGTGGCCTACTGCACAATAGTTTCACCAATGTGGGGTTTGGGGAAGATTACATAGTGTGACCCTTCATATAGGGGAGATTGTTTTTGTGACTTGTTATGTTTTCACTGAGATGGCAAAAGAAGCAACCTTTCTATGACACCAAAGCTTGCCTTAAAAAAAAAAGATAAAGCTAGCTAATCTAAAGATCATTTACCATATGCTTATATAACAAGCCAAAAAAATCAAGTTCAATTTTCTGCAGATACAAATTCTATGTGAATGCTACACCAAAATATTTTAACATGGAATTAATTTCGGGGACTAATTTTTCAATGTTATAGGATCAAAAAAAGAGGGGGTGGGGGAGGGGGTGGAGCCAAAAGCTAATGATGAATTCCAATGACATAAAGAAAAAATCTTAGAGGTATCGCAAACAGATGATAGCCTAAACAAACTTCCGCACAACACAATACATAAATCAAGTCAAAGAGAAGACTGGCCAAAAGAAAGCAGCACCGAAACAAGGGCACAACTTCATTAAAACAAAAAGCTTCTTAGCTTTCTTATTATTGAGGTGATCTAATGCAGCAACTGATTAGATTAAACTAAAACTATCATCCATTGGTTCAAATTCTGATGAACTTAACATCAAGCACCAAACCATCAGAAAGAAACAAAAATTAGGCAAAGCTACATAAAGCAGCAGCCATAAGCATTCAACCAAACAGGTTATAGGCAGGCAAAAGCTCCCGACTCAACAAGCAATGATCCGCTAACTGAGGAGACATACTAGGATAAGAATACCCTAAAACTAAAACAGCATCAAGTTCCAGGAGCAATCCACTTCACCAATGACCAAAAATGAGTTCATAGATTAAAGATATTGCAGTCACGCATGTAAAAATCATTCAAAACTAAGAAATTGTCACTAGAACCGAGCATAAAAATCGGATCTTTAGTTCCCATCTCACTTTTGCTAGCTTCATCGACATAAAAAGCGAACCACGAACAAAACAACAGCAGATGCGAGCAGATCACAGAGAAAGGAGAAAGAGATCGCAGTAAAACGCACCTGGAACTCCCGCAACCAATCGGGGGATCCCTCGCGGGATTCGGTCATGGCTGTCCGGCGAGGAGGAAAAGGGTTTTGCCGCTCTTCCGTCTCGCTTCACGGCCCTTTTTGTGGAGCCCTTTTGGTCGCAGTGGCGCGAGTCCGAATTCGATTGCGGATGCGGATGCGGATCTCAAAGCAGAAATCACATTTGATATATCCCAAACATACTGCAGCAGTAAATGCCATACATTTATCTTTGAAATTGTACGGAGCGTATATTAAAATAGCTTAGCATTCCTTTAATATTATAACGTAAAATGATCGAACATACAGTAAAAGTCTATAAATATTCTTAAACTTTTGAGATTATCAATCACTTGATTTAAAATATTTTTGAGTTTTTTCTCCATAGTTTAAAATTTTGGGATTATTGATCGATTTATTTAAATTATTTATGATGGTATCAAAAAATCATGAATTCCACAACAAGCTCTTTTTATTTCATCCTGTATTTGATTTAAGTATATTTATGCAATACTCATTCTTCATTTGCGTTTGCACTGCAAATTTGGATTTTGTTTATTGGGTCTAAGACTACACATTAGAGCATATGTTAAAAACTTTTACGTATATCATTTTTCTAATCACATAAACCTTTGGGATTGTTGAATATTCAATTAAAATCTTTATTACATTTTTTTATTATAATGAATACAATCAGTTTTTTCTCTCATTCCCAAAAGACAACCATGTGTACTATTTGCAGAATTGAAAATAAAATATTAATGAAGAAATCATCCCATCTAAATGTCTAATATCTGTGTCTACTTTGTAAGAATTAAATCATACAAGAATATTGTAACTTACAAGAATAGCTGAACTGACTTTACTTTGGAATTTAAACCTAGTAAAATCAGATTCTGAGGGAACAATTCAATTGAGGAATTTAATTTGATATCAGTTTAGCCTACAGATCAAAGATCTGCTCAGTTTTAGTTTTGGTTGATTCGGAGATGCTCAACTAGTCACTGATTTTTCTTATTTTCTTATTCTCCTTTCTAATGGCTATTATATTCATACAAGTTTAACTTGTCAAAAAAGTTACTGGATAACATTTTATTTTTAATTACATTAATACTCTGTATGTATGATTAAGATAGGATATTATATTTAAATTTGTATTATTGCTATCTATATAAGTGCAAAAATTAAAACATGATAATTTACTTGATAAGATTTTTTCTACATATTGTTTTTGATACTTGTACATAATTATGATAATTAAACAAAAAAAACATAACATAACATATCCAAAATTTATATACATAAAATGCTCATAGCTCATCGTTCATATTTGTATTGATATAAACTTACACGTGCTCACTTTCTTACTCAATCACTTAGATATGTTACAAGTATTTTTATTTACAAAATATGATCTATAGTGAGTAATCATTCTAAGTATAAGCCTTTATAACTTTACAAGTGAGCATGTATCATGTCATATATATAATATTTTAATATCATTAGCATTAAATAATTAATAGTAGGCACATCATCTTATAACCTCTTAGTAAGCATAATCTTATAACATAGTATATATATATAATAAAAAGGTAAAATTATAAATCAAAATAATTCAGAATGCTTATATGCACATAATATGTATATGCATTCTCACATTACACATCATTTTAATACATACGTGTATTCTCACATCACATATAATTATATATATGTACTCCTACAATATATGTTATAATGTATGCATACACTTATACATTGCATGTCATCGAAATATATATATATACTCTTATACCGCATATCATAATATATGCGTATACTCCCACACTACACGTTATAGTATATACATGCATTACATATCATAACATATTCGTTTACTCCTACACCACATGTTATAGAAAACACGTGCACTTTCACTTCGTTTGTCATTATATATGTATGCAAACAATACATTTTTCTTACAAATCATATATTTTTATGCTTATAAATATATACATTCACATTTAGCTTATGTCTAGCTCATGCGACTTAAATCATTCGAAATATGTTTTTAAAAATATATTATGAATATAATAATTTATATGATAATTATTTTATAATATTAAATTTATACATATCTGATTGAACTAAAAAATAACATATCAATAAAAAACTATATTTCATAATAATTGAGTATACTAGGGAGCAATACAACTATCAAATTAGGAGCATAGAGTCATGAGATATCGTAATTAAGAATACTACCTCTTTAATTATTAATTTAAAATAATTTATTATAATAACTCATAGAAAAATGGATAAAATATCTCATAAAATAAACTATACTTAATCCAAAATTTATCTAAATTTCATCATTAATTTTTTAATAATTCACTCTATAATCAAATAAACTAGTTAGTATCAATCAAACAACTATATAATTTATGAAGAAGTTTCATTTCACTATTTTGGCTAACCAAATGATCCTAAATTATCTTCAAAATTTATAAAAATTAAAGATATATAAAACTAAATATACATCAAATTTTAACTTAAAATGAAATCATTTGAAGGCTAAACTACTATTCTAATTCAACTACCAATACATATTCTATTATGCTCAACTACGTTAAGACTATTTGAATTTATAAACCTTATATTTTGATGCACATAAATGATATTTACTCAACTCCAATCTTGCGTAACCCTAAGATGACATTTTTAAACATACTAAAAAGACAAAGCCTAATCATATATTTAAGTAGGTCAATTTAGCTTGAATAGAATATCTTCTTAGAAAATAGGAGATTCTAAATACCTTAGATTGGGATAGTAATAACTCTATGCACTAATCTAAGATCATAAGAGATTCATACAAACCAGAAATCAAAGATAAATTCAAAGTTTAGGTTACTCAAAATCAGTTAAAAAAATTAGCTTGTAACCTATAAAATTGAAAGAATTAGATTTTCATACCTTAATCTTTTTTAGAGCTGAAGTTTCCTAGCCCCCATGAGTAAAATTAAAAGAATGACTAAAGAAAAAGAAAAAAATCATGGGTTATCAGGTTGGCAAAAAAGATGATACCAAAATAAGACGGAGGTACTTAAGAGGTTACCTTAAAGTTTAAGATTCAATCTCATTATACATTATGTTATTTATTTTTCTTTTTTTACTAATGTAATTATAAAATTATAATAACTTCAATTAAAACCAATTTGGTTTGACAAAGGTGACATTTTTTTTCTAGACTCATCCTTCAATCTCACTAATGTATCTCAATATTTTTTATATAATACTTATCTTTATATTTTTATGTAATTTTTTATTACTCAATCCATACTTAAATAGTTTATTATCCTTCATATACATAAGGTTTAAAATTTAAACTTTTTTATTTTAATCATGTTCAAAAGCATTCGAGCCTTGAGATTCATTTAAGGTCCATTACAATTCAATCATCACTTATAATCATTATATATATGCTTATTACTATAACTTAGCCTCATATTTAAATCCGCTAGAACACTTAAGCTTGTTATGCCAAACGATCATACCTCTTTCATTGTAAAATATACTTAAAATAAATGTTTACTCTTATATATGCTTACCTAATATTTCATAGAGCACTAAAAATAATATTTTTGAAAAACATTAACTTCAACTTTAAAAGTAAAAAAATATGATCATGTCATTTATCATATTTATAAATTATAAATATAATAAATCATATCAATATATATATATATATATATTTTATGCTAGTTGGAAGAGATGAACAAAATATTTGTGACTGGAAAATTTCTTTGATGCTTTCTATTGAAGTTCTCTCAAAATGTTTTCAAAACGAAGTCAGTTGACTGGCCACATTGTAGCCGCAAGATTAATGAATCATGCTTCAAATCTATGAGATGTTTGATGCTGTTTTCCTACTGAAAACCAATTATTTCTTTAGGATTCATATTGGTTCTTCAATGTAGCAATGCAACGAAAGCAACAAAAACAGTATGACCTTTCCTCAGCACAGCCAGTTTGCTTATCCTTACATTATGAACTACTGTAATCATTTCACACCAAGCAGTGACAATTGATCTGAACATAAATGACAATCTATCAGTCTAAGTAGATTGTGACTGCACAGGAAGTTATCTAGAATGAGAGAGAAAAAATTGCTGAAGTGTCTCGTAAGTAAATCCACAGATAGGGATAGCTATATGTCACAGTCTTACCTACTCTTCATGATAATTCTAATATGGTTTGGACACAGTTCCCATCTCATTCTCACTTTGTTCTGCCCTCCTCATTTCCCAAGCAGCAATCTAGCAATTCCAAGCAGCTACCTGCAGAAGCCAGTCATGCCTGCATCAGATTCGCCGACATGTCGTAAACTGTGGTTTACACTTTTTTGACACAAAATAATGATAAGATATGATCAATATAGACCATTTAATTTTGTCTTGATGATAGTTCAGGAGTAGGTTCTCTAGAAGATGGCCTCGAAAAGACTTGGTCACTGAACAAATCAAAGGTTGACATGGCTCTCCAACAAGTGGTAGTGTGCACATCCTTCTAACATGCAGATTGATGGGCATGGACACTTTGAAATGGTGTCTTTAGATGCATGCATGATCTTGAACAACTTTGAACAATTACATCACAGATGATCCACCTTGTAATGATTCAATGAGGAGTAGTTTTCGGGTCAACTTACAATACTTCTCATTTGGACACGACAGTCGGCAAAGATTCATGAAAAATAGTTCAAGACTTTTCTTCTGATAATGAGGTAAAAGTGACTGAAACTTCCATTTGGTTTCTTGTTCTGAAGTGCAATCCAAGAGAACTGCTCTCTAGTCTTCACAGACATTATAGAATACATATTTTTCTCCTCATAAGTCAATTTCTTATTCAGACTTGGCATTAATGTGCATCAAAGTAATTATTATCAGAAAAAGATTCACAAATATATGTTCTGACTACTTCTGATGCTAAACGATTAAGGATTTTGCATAGGTCTAAATTATACAAGCACAAATGATTGTGAGACTTGCTTCTGTATGTCTTTTCGTTTTACCATATCATAATGACATCCATTTTCTGAATAACTTAAATGTAACCAAATGCTTAATCAAGAAGATTCTTAGTAATTAGTCCAACATGAGCATGTAGATTGTCATAATTACAACCACTAATAAAGTGATGCAAATTTAAAATTGTCTGATGCTCTCTCTTGATGTTGATTTCATGCAGACAAACAATATATTCTGTTTAAAACATCTTCATCAGTGAAGTAGCACTCAATGGATGAAGATATGTATGAAGCATGATTGAGCTTCTAGTGATGAGTCTTTGCTGCAATCTAGTTTTCAGATTTGGACATAGGACTAGTTATAACTTGTTTCTTGCATTGTACCACCAATAACTTCCTGAAGTTGAATCAAGGAAAAAAAAACACAATTAACTTGTTCTTCTTAGAAGATTTGTATGATTCGGTAACGGTATAAAAAAATTCTAGTTTTTGGATGTTAGGTTTAACAAGCTCTTAGTCGAACTCAAGAAGATAGTGAAGACGACACCTTGGTGGATTTTATAGTTGAAGTGTTTGACAAGCAAGTATGAAAGAAAAATTACTATTTGTGCTATATAATATGATCAGCCAACAACTGGAGTTCATTAGAACATCAGATCACATAAAACTAGAAAAAGCAAGAGAGGCATCACTCATAAACATGAGAGTATCTAACATTGTTGACATATTCCACATACAATTAGTGTGAAACCTAAAGTTGAGTCCATCTTTATTCATGTTTATATTCATAACATATAAATGCATACATGAATTTTATGTTGAATTATAAGGCATATTGTGTATAATCTGTTTTTATTTATGAGAAAAGCACCATAAAGATTTTCTTCTGATCTAACTTTTAAATCTTTTTGATTCTGATATGAGATGAGTTGTCAAAACAACTTTCAGAATTGGTTATCATGGTGTTCATTTCATCCCTAAGCAGCTTAAAGATAAAATGTGGAAAACATGATTGAACTTAATATGAAAATGTGAGACAAATTTAAGAAATGAGGTTGAAAACATGATGGAATTATGTCTCCAACAAATTATGCAAGCATAACCCCTTAAGGTAACATAAAAAAGGAACATAAAAACATTAGAATGTTGTCAATTGCTGATTTGGATATCACACTGATATATAGATCAAGAGACTAGGAGAAAAATTCATGATCAATGATGATTTGAATGATTGCATGTTCAAGATTACCCTATTATTCAGATTGCTTGACGCAACAAATGAATGAATTTGGATATCCCACTGATATATAGATGAAGAAACTAGGAGAAAAATTCATGATCAATGATGGTTTGACTGATTGCATGTTCAAGATTACCCTATTATTCACATGCAAAAACCCCTTCTTCACTGAAATATGCAACCTACCTACTCCGGAAAATGATTTTGTTTTTGCCCATGACTGTGAAACCGCTCTAGAGAGATGCATGTCAAGCACATCAATCAAGCTTAATATATCACAAAACCCTTTTAGGTATGCAAATGAGAAAGACACAACTATATACATAGAGAGACAGCCTACATATCTCAGTAGAATGGCTCAGAAAGGTGCATGATGCCTCTCAAGGCCATGAAGTACTTGATAAGTAACAGCAGAAAGGGATTTGTGATAGCACTGACTTATTGGCAAAGTGTATCAATCACTAGATTGCTGCTAAAATCTTTACATATTTAAAGCTATCTGAGGAGCAAGATTGTTTTGTCTCATCTCACACACAGATTCAAGACAAAACATCTTACTATGGTACTTATCAACATCTAAGTAACTCATTTCAGAAACCCTAGTTTCAGTCACATTGATCAAGATTACAAAATCCAGGATGTTGTTACTCTGATGAAACAAACCAAGGATGTAAACTATGGACAGTAGCAATCAGCAATATTGGCTCATCCTCTCCATGCCTCAGGGAGCTAAATTATGAGAGTAACCCAGTGGGAGATGCTCCCACATAACTTAGGTATCACACATACAGATTAACATAATAACTAGTCACCTTTACCAATAGATTAACATTGTAAATTTAGTATGAACCACACACATGCAAAAAACCAAGCATACTAGAGTTTTTTTTGAAGCAATATAAACCTTACTTTTACCTCAAAATAAAAGAAAAACATAAGGAAAGAAACCTATCTTCTTTTATGCAACAATTCATTTACATAAAGAGAATATATTTGTAGCCTGTCGACAAAAGCACAAAAGCATTCAATTATCAGTGTCTCCTCAGAGAGTATGTCAGACCAATGTACAGCTAAATGCATACTAATAAAAGAACTTGCTCTACCTAACTTAATTCTTATGGGAATTAACTCCACAAACCCAAACAAAATCTGTAATATTATGGCCTTCAACTATCCATGTCTCATTGTCCCTCAGAAATAACTATCAATGTCTTATAACGCCAACACAATATCAAATTCCGATTCACGTACAAAGACACAACAAAAGGAACAAAATAGGGACAATTATTGACCAGGAAAAAGAACATTGGATATGATATAATACACCCGATGGCTACCATGAGATCCTAAATTTGAGCGATCCAAAGCAGGATACAGCTGCATCTTCTTCATTCAAATAGTAGTGGTGTGGTGATGGTGTCGTAGAAAACTGGGAGAGGGTTTGTGCGTGAGGAGACCCCAACCCGGCTCGCATGACCGACTGCTTCCCGGTCAAACGGGTGTCGTGAAGTGGGGGTGGGGCCAGGGCTGGCGTGGAGGTGCACGAGTGGCTGGGGGCCAAGGAGCACGTGAGCCCCACCACCACATGGCGTGTTGCTGACCACCTCCCTGGGGAAGGGGTTTTGGTCAGAATCTGACTGTGTCCGGGATACGTGATCTTGTCGGCTTGGTCTTTCGTCTTGGTTTGCCCTACTCCTCCTACTCGGAGGACGGACGCCTCGTTTCCCAACTTTGTCCGTCGATCACATCCGCATATCCTAATCACTGACAACTGCGTTTCATCAACGGTTTCCTTACAAGCTTTCATCAAAGAGGTTGTTGTTCCTGTTTTAGATCTTGGAGCTCCATAAGATGATGTCCATGCAGATTTGATTAGGCAATCTTTTGATCAGCCACCTAAGATGGAAGACTGGAATCGACTTAAATCCCTTCTTTCCAGTGATCTTCGAACAAAAAAAACCAAAGTAATCTTCGAGCAAGCACCATGCATGGGATACGATGGTGTTCGTCAAGCTAACTTGGGCTCGAGTCTATATATCAAGGCATGGAAACATCTGTTGACCCACACTCCTTTGATTTGCAAGTATAAGAGTGGAGTTTTACTTAGAGATCGATCGAGAGAATGAAGAGTTCCAAGAAATAGAGCGTAGAGTGCTTAATTATTGATGGTCGAGGCATGGATAAAGAAGTAAAATTGCAGAGAGCATGCAAGAGGGGACAATTCGTCACCACCCATAGCTTTTTGTTTGGATGAGCATGCGGTTGGCTCTAATTAATTCATTCAGCAGCTTGTGAGTGAAGACCCTTAGTTGGTAAGAGCTTCACCAGCACAATCCACCCCCCACCAAAAGCCTTAAATCTTAGCCTTCTCGTCACAGTGTGGAGAAGACGACTCTTTGTCGCTTTTCCTCTGCAGGAGCTGCCGTGCGTTTCTCCTTGACCGGCATCTTCTTCATCTCCCACCTTTAGGTAGTAATTGCTGGTCGTTAAGCTCATAGCTCGTTTCCATCCTCCTTCTTCGTGGCTTCCTTCCCTTTGCTATGTATGTATGGGAGGAAACCATCATCGATCATCTAGCTTGAGTATTAGAAGCATAACATATTTGTACTTTCCAGTGTGTTTAAGGGCTGAAGTGCCGTCTGCTGGAGGGAGATAGACATGGAAGGAGGAGCGGTCAAGGAGGAAGAACAGTTGCCTCCCGGGTTCAGGTTCCATCCCACTGATGAAGAGCTAATCACTCACTATCTCACCAACAAGATCACCGAGGCAGATTTCGGTGCAAGAGCAATCGCAGATGTCGATCTCAATAAGTGCGAACCATGGGATCTCCCAGGTAAAATCCAATTCTCAGCGAGTTCTAACATGCGCTCTTTTCTTACCTAAGTAAAAAAGATGATCCTATAAGAGGAAGGATCAGGTAATTAGAATCACAAATAAGCAGATATGCTACAGTATTTCTGATTAGGAACTCATCGTGTCATCATACTCGACCTTCGATTTGACATACTTGGGGTTGCTAAAGTTCTACTTTGGGTTCTTTATGTATCAAGATCAAGAGCAACAGGTCCACGCCAAAATTTTGCCCATCTTTCTGCATGAATTGCCTGTAAGAGAATAGTCTCCTCTTTTATCTCGCGATCTGCTGTACATATGTTGGAAAGGGAGGGATGTGCAACCTTTATTTACCCTAACAGGTCAAGGATATCTTATGCTCTTAGAAGTTGATAGCAAGATAAGAATGAATAGGAAAAACGTGCACTACCACGTCGTACATTAAGATGGGTTTCCCTTTTCTTTCTTCCATCTTCTAGTTATAGCCTTGAGATGCAGTTGATGAGTATAGACACAGCAATTAACCCTCCAAGCCTGTCAACAGGGAAAGCCAAGATGGGAGAGAAGGAATGGTATTTCTTCAGCTTGCGCGACCGGAAATACCCGACCGGAGTCCGAACCAATCGAGCCACCAACGCCGGCTACTGGAAGACAACCGGGAAGGACAAGGAGATCTTCAACAGCGACACGTCGGAGCTGGTGGGGATGAAGAAGACACTGGTCTTCTACAAAGGCAGGGCTCCGAGAGGGGAGAAGACCAACTGGGTCATGCATGAGTACCGCCTTCATTCTAAATCTGCCTTAAGAGGCAACAAGGTAACACTGTCAACTACCATATGTATGTTTCGATTAGGGTTTGCCGAATGTTACACTGTGTTATTTCCTTGGATGATTCTTACTTCCGATCCTATAAATAACTGTTACCGCAAGATGAAGCTTGTTTATGCCGTCAAATCAAGCGAGCAAGGAAGTCTCATAATAAAATCCAAGCCAGAAGTCGCAACAGTTTGATCCTTGTTAGATGCAGCATTTGCACCATGCAACGTGATCATGCATCTGTTGTCCTTCGTGTGACAGGATGAATGGGTCGTGTGCCGTGTCTTCATGAAGAGTTCCGGCGGGAAGAAGTGTGCCACGAACCAGCCGCGGCTCAACCCCTACCACGTCCCCATGATACCTTCTCTGATCCAGAACGATCCGTTCCACTTCGGCGTAGCTCGGAGCTATCTCTCCAACGCCGAGTTGATGGAGCTCTCGAGGTTCTCCAGAGGCGCCCATGGATTCAACCTGCCAATCCAGCCGCAGTTCAACCTTCCCGGAGGAGCCTTCAGTCTTGCCGGTCTGAACCTAAACCTCGGAGCTCCTACGCCGCCGCCACTGCAAACAGCTCTGCGGACGATGACAGTCCCTCTAACGCAGCCGCTGGGGGTGGCTGAGCCGCCTTCCTCAGAGCTGGCCAACGGGGTTATCGGAGCCATGGGTGAAGGGTTTAGCACCGATGTAACCTCCACGATCGCCGGCACGAGATACCACAATGTGGACTCTTGCATGGAGCTCGAAGGCTACTGGCCTGCGTACTGAAGGAGGAGAGGGAAGCTGCCGCTGCCGCTGCTGGACTTTAGATTTATTGCATTAGATGGACCCTTGAAGTTTCTTGTAAGCTTTCATGTTCTTCTTCTTCGCTTTTCCAAATGGTAGTTGGAGAAACTCGATGGATTTAGTTTCTTGTCTTAGTGCAACTCCTTACTGTAAGCAAATGGATTTTTACTTGTGTGTGAAGATACACAGGAACGCATAGGCAGACAGTGGACAAGAGTGGGTCAAATTAGAGGGGGGAGTAGTGCTGCTGCTGATTTCATGGGAACATGCAGAAAGCTTCCTTGAATTAGATGTCAAGTGAACCCTAGCTAACAGTACATTAGGGTAACATGCTTGTAGTACTGCTGATATTGCAGTTTCAGTCTTTCCTTTCTTTTTCCTTTTAATTATTCTGGTGCAGGAAAAGGAGGGTAGGCGCCACATAAAATATTAGTAATATGATACAATGAGTACATGGAGAAAGACAGGGAAAGAAATGAAAAAGGAAGAAATCCAGGAGAGATCACAGAGTTTGCCTTCAACATCAACATGCTGTGATGCAGAATGGTGGCATAGGAAACCCATGTGATCTTGTAGTTGAGTTTCTGGACTAGTGCAGAAATTAAATAGATAGCTGTATAGGTAGTGAAGACAATACTGAATTGATCAGTATTAATCTACCTCCTAATGAGAGTAATATTTTTCTTTTTTTCATCTATATAGTCTTTTTTTTTCTCTAAATATATTTGGTAGGATTGTTAAACAAGAAGTATAATTTAATGCAATTCAGAATACAATAATGATCTACAACAATTCTCAAGTTTTTCTTTTTTTTTGGATCCACAGAAATGGGATATTCAAAAGTTGCCTGAAACACAATTAATATAAATTAATCAATATAGAGCTACATAACTTGGCCGATCACTATGTTTCAATCCAACTGGTATTGGAACCTTGTTATCAGATGCACAGAATAAGGATAAATATCTGATCCGATAATGCTAGTAGGTCGAAAAGTCCAATCGGGTCTAAAATTTACAGCGCCATTGGCATTCTTACCCATCAGAAAAGAAATGTTTATCGTATGCTGTTTACATTGGAAAAAATGGTCATACAATTGGAGCTTCAACATGTGAGAAAATGTTGTTAAGATGATGCATAGATTTGAGGTTCATGCATTGATTTTTTATCTTTGAACTTAATTTGATGGAAACAAGTAACCCCATTAAAGAAACAATGATGGTTGGGTAATCCAACAAAAGAATTGTAATTTCTAGCAGGGAGAGTGGTTAAATAATTCAAAGAACAGAATTGTATGTATCGAATGACTGTTTTTTCACCTATTTTACTTCGCATATGGTATTTATTGATTTTTGTAGTAGTAGTGAATATGCTTAAATATTTGAGAATCTCGGAGTGCAGATCCAATCAGGGACAATGAAATCCAAAATTAAATAGCTGAAAATTTTGGGCATGTCAAGAGGTTGGATCATGTTAGAACATTGGACTACATTAAAAAAAAATAAAGCTTTGACCCTAATTTAGCATGATTAGGGGTCTACACATAATTTGTAAACGTTCAAGAAATCCATTAGTATTTATTGATTTTTGTAGTAGTAGTAATGAATATGCTTAAATATTTGAGGATCTCGGAGTGCAGATCCAATCAGGGACAATGAAATCCAAAATTAAATAGCTGAAAATTTTGGGCATGTCAAGAGGTTGGATCATGTTAGAACATTGGACTACATTAAAAAAAATAAAGCTTTGACCCTAATTTAGCATGATTAGGGGTCTACATAATTTGTAAACGTTCAAGAAATCCACAAAGAAGATTAAGGATTAACCAAATGACAAACAAGAGAAGCAGCTTCAGAACTTTGCAAGAAAATAAATTGTTTAAACTTACTATGACAGAAAATGGTCCAAAACTTACCACCAAAAATAGATGGTTTGACAATTACTTGGAAAGAAAAAGGCAAAGTTAGATATCAAGTTAGGAGAGAAGGCGCTCTTTAGATAATATCAGCAACATTGGAAGGAAGCTCATTTATCACCACATTGTAGAACCTCTGGATATCAAGTAACATTCTGTCGTCATCACGAGTGACAAAGTTTATTGCAGTACCCTTCCTTCCAAACCGTCCACTTCGTCCAATTCGATGGAGATAGTTCTCTGGTTGGGTTGGTAAATCATAGTTTATCACGAGTGAGACTTGCTGGACATCGATACCACGAGCAAGAAGATCGGTGGTGATGAGAACACGAGAGGATCCAGAACGGAATTCACGCATTATAATGTCCCTAGTGTTCTGATCCATGTCACCATGAGTTGATGAGACCGTGTGATCCCTGCTTCTCATCTTGTCAGTGAGCCAATCTACCTTGCGTCGGGTATTAACAAAGATAACACTTTGTGTGATGCCCACTGTTTCGTAGATGTCACAAAGAGTATCAAGCTTCCACTCTTCCTTGTCGACGTTGACGTAGAACTGCATAATACCCTCTAGGGTAAGTTCATCTCTCTTCACAAGGATTCTAACTGGTTTGTTCATGAATTTTCTTGTTATTTCAAGGGCCTCAGGTGGCATGGTGGCAGAGAAGATGCCAACCTGAATTTTCTGAGGAAGTAGCTGGAAGATGTCATAAATCTGAAATAATACAACAATTGTCAAATTTATAGGCAAAAGTTACTTCAGACTCACGAGACTTAATTGGATGAAAGGGAGACAAGAAGTTACAGGTGAACAAGCTAGAAAAGTGCATTTTAAGGCACATACTCAAGATCCACATGCACAAGCAATATGTGGGCCATAGTTATTAGATTTTTAGCATCTTCACAACATTACCCAACAGTTCTTTAGCAATGAAAAACAAAATTGAAAACTCCAAGGAAATTGTATAATTTGCATGGACAGAGTTAAAAAAGTCATCGTGATATAAGCAATCCCAAACTTTGTATCACATCAAAGAGCAAAGTAGACAAAGATAGTAGCATGCAACAGGAAAACAAATTAATTCTCACATTAAAAGTCAAAGTAGATGATGAATAGTGTTTGTGGTAACAGAAGATTTGTATACTATAGCTCATTATGGGGTCTTCTTTTTCCTACTGGTAGTACAAACAACTGGATCAGAATAGAGACAGATTTTGGACTCATTTCATTGTAGCATGAATCAGGAACAAACAGTAACTAGATAATTCTACTTGTAACCTCACCATTAACACGAAAAAATCGTAATCCATTTTATCATATTGCAAATATCAAGTATATGAGAGGATTAAGGCAAGATATCTATGCCATGTAAACAACATCAGTCTGAATTCTCAAAAAATTAAAAATTCTGGTTTAGCTATTTCACAGACACTGTCAGCCTTTTTTCTTTTGTCAGACATATGTTCAAAATACTGTGTATCAAGTAATGCTGGAAGTTTAAGAATCATGGTTCCAGACAGTTGTATTCTCAAATTTTAGCCAACAGGATGAAAATAATTTTATGTTGAAATCATACTGCCAAATCCAAAATTCTTGCTGTTAATTTTATTTCTAGTTAAAAGATTATTGTTTCTAGGATTCTAAAGATGAGAACATGTAGCAAGATTCAATAACACAATGGACATCATTCAAGAAGTTGATGGCTTAGTAGGAAAATAAAATTTCAAGGCAATAATAGAAAATATCAGACAAAAGGGGGAAGATGGAGTAATTGGAAGACTGGGGGAAGATGTACAATGACACAATCTTATAATTACATCAGAGAAGGAGCTGCAATCTTATAATTGGAAGATTGGGGGAAGATGTACAATGACGCCCAAAGGCAAAATGGAGTAATTGATCCATACCACTAAATAAACAATAGCTGAAAAGAATTGATAATCTAAAAGTTACAGAATATCAGACAAAAGGGGTCAGCTTTGCAGAAAAGCAACAAACAAACACAAACAGCTTCAAGGCAATAAGAGTTAGTAAATTTGATATAAGCATACCAAAATATAATAACTGATCCAAAAACAATTAGATACTCTGTTAAGTTAATCAGAAGTTTAAGCTAATAAATTTGATGCTTCCCAAAATGAAGCACAAAATATCAAGATGAAAACTTTAGATTTTGAGTTGTCAAATTATAATTTATTGCAAACAAGACACCACAAAATTCTAGGGCAGAAACTAGTATAAGATATGTTTAGGTTGCTCAACAGATAAAAAGTTGGATTTGTAGCAGGAAGTCACTGACAGTGCTCAGTCCAACCCATGTGAGCCTGAAGCGCATTAATATAAAACGTCTTGATCCTGAGTAAGAACTCTAATCATAAATGAAACGATGCAATTTCAAGTTTATGAAAAACACATTCATGCTTGCAATCTTAATATATATAATATCACTAGAAAAATTTATGACACGATAATAAAAAAGATCAAGATTTGTTTCAAAACAAATATAATCAAGTTGTTAAATCAACATGGGCAATGATCATGGAGGAAACCTGGTCCTTGAAACCACGTGAGAGCATTTCGTCTGCCTCATCCAATACAAACATTTTGATGTAGTCAGGTTGAAGGGACTGCCTCCTCAACATATCAAACACACGACCTGGAGTACCAACCACGACATGGACACCACTTGAAAGAATTCGTTGATCCTCACGGACACTAGTTCCCCCAACACATGCATGAACTTTAACACCTAGATAGTCACCGAGTGCCCGCATAACCTTCTCGATTTGTTGTGCTAGTTCTCTAGTAGGACCAAGAATCAAGGCCTGGCATTTAACCAAACCATAATCAAGCTGCTGCAGGACTCCAGAACAAAAAGTTGCAGTTTTTCCTGTCCCTGACTGTGCTTGCTGAATGACATCTAATCCCTTACAGAAAGGAACTATTCCTCTTTGCTGAATTGCAGAGGGTTTCTCAAAACCTATAAAGAACAATGTTCAAAGTCTGACCCCAAACAAAAATTATAACATAACTGAGTAACTAGAAAATGTTGTCATAGTTACTTACCATATGCATAGATGCCTCTGAGAAGATTTTCCTGGAGCCCCATATCATCGAAACTTTCATGAACCTCATCATACGAGGTAAAGAAATCTTGTCCGTCCGCATTAAGCCTGTGTTAGCCATATGAAAGCAAACAACAAAATGTACAATGATCACTTATGGGAAAAACTATAAAATACAGAAAAATAGCAAGAGAGAAGGGTAAAGGTGGCGTACAGATCATTCATTTTAGCATCATATTGATGAGCATCAAATTGTGATCCTTCTGGTGCAAGTCCAGCCATATCTGCAAAAAAGGGAACAAAAATATAGTACAAACTCGTGACCAAAGTGAAGAAACATTAAAATATTAGACTATCACACCATTCATCAATTAATAAAAGAAACTACCAAGCTGGCTGTATCTAACAACATATAAGACAACAAAAAGAAATAAGAATGAAACGGAACACAATAATGAAAAGACAGATCCATGTATTAGGGTTACTTGTCGCTTGGACAAATACGGGAATATTATGGATGAAAGGCAAAGAAGTACCAAAATTCATACAACAAAAAGTAGTACAATAAAGGACCCAAAAAAATCGTATGGATAAGTGTGACAAACTATGAATAAATCCCAAAGGTCATGGAGGGAAAGACTAATCTCACAAATTAGCCTGTAAGGAAAAATTCAAGACTTTGACTTAAAAACAAAGAATTTGGGTCATGACAACCAAAACTAAGAACAAAACAAATCCCAAAAAAAATCAAGAAAACAGTTTTGTTGCAGTTTCACCTATCACTTGAGAATATAAAAGCAATATATAACACATTTCACCTAAATCAACAACTAAATCCAAAAAGACCAGAAAAGACAACACGATGTCGGGAAGTAAAATACAATTCAAATGGAACAGTACAAGACAGACATCAACAAACACGTTGAATGATCGAATTCACCTGCTCGCAGGATGGAGAAAGCGACGAGACGAGAACGAAACGGGGCCTCGGCAGATGAACCCGAGATGCAGCTCGGATTCACCGGCGACAGCGTACTCGCTACCCTCGCTTTATGGGCGAGTAGTAGATCTCCATATCGAAAAAGGAGACGAATCGGCGGGTTTTTTTAGGGTATTCTTCGGACCAAGAGCAATCTGGCCGGATTAATCCGGCTCAGGCGGGCCGTATCAAATTCGGCTTGACCGAATCGAATCGGCCTGTTCGAGACTGCCAAGGGTTTCTTTGGAACCAAGAACAATCGGCCCGGCCGAACCGGAGTCCGGTTTCTTCGGCCTCTTCGGAACTCTTGAAGATTCGGCCTATGTGATATATGTAATTCAAAGGCCTTGTTTTATTGTAGGAAAATTCTTCTTTAATTTAAAGACCATATATATATATATGTATATGTATATATATATATATATATATGTATATGTATGTGTGTATGTATGTATATATATGTAGGTATGTATGTATATGTATAAGGGGTGAAAAAAAGAAAAGAAAACCTTCGAATCCATTCACATTTATTTCACCCATCTTTGCTGCCTATTTTTAGGGTTGCCAAAGTTTGCACGAATGGGAATTAAGAGCCAACTTCACATAATTTAGTGAAAGAACAACAAATAGTTGGCATGCAATAATTGTTGGAAAGTCAAGTTGTTTAATACTTTCCTCTCGCATTCCGTGCGATTAGCACTTTGGCAACACAAATATGTCAAATTTTATGCACATTCAATGCTCTAATTGTTATGTTTTCTTTTTGGGCATTTGCTTTATGGTTGCCACAAGTCTTGTCGTAGAGTGTATCACAACTAGTCATATTTGCACATTGCAAATGCTAATGTTTTTCCTAAATTGTTTGGTGCTCGTTCACTTGCTACTAGGATTATATAATTCAACCTTTTGTCTTGATTTAATTACCTTCTATGGTGACATAATATAGCCATATATTTCAGATTATTCGAGACAAATCTATTTGAATGTTATATTTAAGTATTACTATGATTTTATATTCTTAACAGTCTTTTCTTGGGTTTTAAACTAACTCGAATATTTTCAATATATGATCTTGGTAAGATTTTAACATAAAATTTGAACTTTTTATTAGTTTTTTTATTATTATTATTTTATCTAAGAATTTAAATCATTGTATGAAATATGATTTATGATTTATGATTTTAAGATCGTAAGAGTCAAATGATGATTAATCCAGTAGTGTTCATATAAGTATAAACATATTTTTTTTTCTCAAAATTCAGAATAAAAATAGGATTATTCAAACTATTTCGAATAATTTATATTAAAAAAAACTTCCCATCATGGGCTTTTAATGGGAGCCTCCCCAGTAATGGTGATAGAACAAGAATATCTTTGTGTTTATAATATGATACAAGTGTTTTTTATACCATCATCATCCTTAATGTCGCTTGTCATGCTCATCTTTCTTCTTTACGGTGTCTTTCTCTTTCTTTCATATCCCTTAGTGTCTTCATTGTCTTCCTCCGTACTTTCTCTTTTCATCTTGCCTCAACCTCTAACAAGCTAAATTGATGTATTTGTTATGAATATAAAAGAATCCCTACAATCACCAACATATAAAAAATACATAGCAAAATTCTAAGATGAATTTGACATCATTTCTTAGCTAGGTAACAAGTGATGAATGTATTTTATCATGGAAATCACACAATCGATCATCATCCTCAAAAATCCATTATAGGATACGAGTAAACTTTTTTTGTTCAGATTTTTAAATATAAGATAATCCAAATAATATATGTAAACATATTTAAAAAAGACACACTATCGTCAAGCATCCTCCTTTAGATCACCTTTTTAGAGCACAACTAATCTTAACGATGTTATTCAATTGTTATAACTTTTGTTAGAAGTTATAATTGAAAAGTTATAATTATAAAAAAAATTAAAGATGAAAAATCCCAATAATAAGTGTATTATTGTATGCTTGATGGATCGTAGATTGAGACAATATAAGAATACGAAAGAGGAAATAATCCTACATCTCAAAACTATAGTTAGGAGATGAGATATGATCCGAATTTATATTTTAACACCTTACTCATGGATATTAATTAAATTTTTATTTTTATATGAGTGTAGTCTAGAAAAGATTTGAACTCAGATTTTTTGTTCTGATATCATATTAAATTTTTGATAAATGTCGAGCATCATATAATATCTTAATTTATATTCATAATATTTTTAGATATTTAAAATGAAAAAGATATCCTCAGGTAAATTTTCTTGGTAATTCATCCTAAGGTTTTTCTTCTCTTCCTCGGATCACAATGGCGCCAACAATGGCCAACACCTCAATGATTTCTTGTGGTAGCTCGCAGCATTCACGCCCTGAATTCAAAGGCAGTGGAACGCAGCAGGTACAGACAAGCGGATGCCTCGGACGACTCATACTTTGACCGAGACGCCATCAAGTGTGCGTGTGTGGAACGCTGTGTTGTGTCGGCCTCAAATGGCATTAGTGTTCTAAAGGTGCAGCAGTTGATCAAATAATAAAAGAAACAAGAAGAAGAAAGAGTGCCAACCACGAACTCTTCCTTCTCAGCTGCTGCTGCTGCTGCAGTGTTATGTTTTGATCAGCTCCTTCCCCGCTTCGGTATTAAGCATTCACTGTTCAGATGTAGCATGCACAGTGATTTATTGTTTCAGTTGCCAGTAGACTCAGATCAACTCATGCCTCTGACGACTTGATCTTTCTTGTTCGTCTCTGCTGTATGACTACAGCACCTTTGTTTGTTTTTGATTCAGAAGTCAAGTCTCTTTGGCCATTGCTCTCAGGAGCAGCGACAGGTCTATTGACTCCAAGCAGTCGGCAGTACTGGGCATGGAAATGAATGCCTCTGCGTAAAACTGAGAACACGGAGACCTCCATGCTTTGATGACTGACTACTTGCAGGAGTTGGTGCAAGCTGGTCACACGGAGAAGAGTGGTTCCATTGCCATTGATGGTTGGAAGAACTCATGCTGCGTTTTCTGTCTGCAAATTTCTAGAAACCTTTTTGTCTTTGAAGAATAAGATATTATTTTGCTCAAAATAATAGAAAACTGTACGAGAGTTAGGATTTGTATTCATCACAAACCTTTTACAGTAAATTCGGTGTTTTGATAGGTGTTGGATATTCTTTTCTGTTGGTGTCAACAATTACGATATTTATATTTTAAATTTGTTGAAAAATTATGACAAAAAAGATGCCCAATTTTCTAGATATTGAACAACTAAGCCAACGGAAAAAATGAGAAAAATAATTATTATTTTTAATATACAGAACGCTTTTTATACCAATCTATTAAAAAAAAAGTAGTACTAGTCAATTAGTGGATTTATTTTTCATTAATTTTAGAGCTGATTATAATATGTATTTATTAGAACACTGCTATTTCTAAATGGGATCGCCTTAACGGCCGACACAAAACGTAGTATGTCGATTGTTCCTTGATAATTCATTTATCGGATTCGAGTTCAATCCGTTAACACGGATCCAAATCGTAAAAGTTACTTCCATTGGGTCGAGTACGTGCTGTTCTCAGTGACATTTCGGGTTTGGATCCTACGAAATGGACTAAACTACCGCTGTGGCGGACCCTGACAAATTTCGGGGTGAATCAGTCCGTCTACAAGATGCATCGCGACCGGGAAGACCCTGACAAACTTCCGCTGTGTTCAAGGCATAGAAAACCCACCTTTTACTTCCGCTATAAAGTCTCCCAGAATTCCTCAGGAGATGCATGGCGACCGGGAAGATCCATCTTTAATTCCTTCACAGCCTTCAAAAACCTGTTCAAGGCATAGAAAACCAACCTTTTTCTTCCGCTATAAAGTCTCCCAGAATTCCTCAGGGTTTCCTTCATCTCCATCGTCCAAGATCGATCTCTCTCTCTCTCTCTCTCTCTCTCTCTATATATATCCGCTATAAAGTCTCCCAGAATTCCTCAGGGTTTCCTTCATCTCCATCATCCAAGATCTCTCTCTCTCTCTCTATCTAGCTCATGCCAAAGTAAGCAGAACACCGCTATTTCTTGTTGTATGTAGTGAAGGAAGAACGAGAATGTGCACGGCCAACAAGAAACTGGGGAGGATACGGCAGATCGTGCAGCTGAAGCAGGTGATGCGCCGATGGAGGGCCATCAGCTTTTGCCGGTGGTCGTGGGGAAGGACCGGTGTCCGGGCAGGGTCCGTGGCGGTGTATGTCGGACCGGAGCGGCGGCGGTTCGTGGTGCCGGCCCGGTTCTTGAACCTGCCGGTCTTCGCAGCGCTGCTGGATAGGGCGGAGGAGGAGTACGGGTTCCAGCCGGCTGGCGGCCTCGCTATCCCCTGCGACCCGGTCTTCTTTCGCTGGGTGTTGGACGCGCTCGGCCGGGACCAGGCCCGGTTCGGGTCGCTCGGCCTCGACGCGCTCCTTGCCCTCTTCGCCCGCCACGGCGACGCCTCCGCCGCCTGCAGAGAAGCCGCCTCCTACAATGCCTTCTCTCCGTTGCTCCCCAAGACTAGAGCTTGAGTCTTGCTTTCGGTCTTCTTTTCCTTGTACAGGGGAAATGTTATGAGAGGAAAGAAAACGGAAGGGAGGAGTGTAGATCCATCCATGAGATCCTAAACATCGGGGTTGAATTGAGATGTGAGCGTTTAAGTAAACCTCCTCCTCTTCCTCTTGTCTCTTCACTTCTAATTTTTAGGGTTCTGAGGGTTTTCGAGGTTTCAGATGATGATGTTGACGATGAAGCATGATGTCAGTTGAATTCAAGGAAAAAAACACTTGAATTTTTGACTGCTGATTTATGCTCTTTCAAGTGTTTGAGTGGCCACCTTCTTCCCGACGGTCAATGCTATGAAGATTGTGTTTGAATGGTTACCTTCTTCTTGCTTTGTAATTTTAGGAACACAAGATTTGCTTTCTTCTTCTGTTATTGTTCATTTCTCATCACAAGTTCCACATCAAGTATGTCTTGCATAATCGTGGAAGATGTCAACAACATTTGGTGCATAATCTGATTGCAAATAATTGTGTTTCTTTAGTTATGGATCAACTTGTCACTCTTTCCTACTTTTGTTTCATCTCTTGTTGTTTTTTTGTCAATGCTCATTATTCTTCTCACAGAATTGTGGAATATGATTACAGCACATAGTTGTGTTTCCTTAGTACTGGATCACTACTTTATTCACTTTCACTTTTTGTCCTAGGATTACAATGTGCAAAGATTCTCATCAGTGTCTCACACTTGCAATGGTGGTTGTCAGCATCTCCAAGCTTGGTGGTTGCTTGGCCTTTTACCCAACTTGCATCAGGATACTGAGGAGATGATAACAAGACTAGCATCAACAAAGCAATATCTGCCCCTTTGATATGTACTCAAAAAGTGAAAAATGGCTCAGTTGAAAGGCAGCAATCACGAGGGATTCAGCATCTTTCTTTTGGACTTCATGGTAAGTTGATGGCCTTACCTGATTCTTTTACCATTCATTATCTTCTTACTTGTCAGCTGCTTCCATGTGCAAGTAGATCTACTGAACTCTAGGAAGAACTGATGTCCTAGTCTCATGTTACTGATATGCCCCATAAAAGAAATACCTTCTCCAGAGGTTTCTTTGGACTTTCACCAAGAAAAAAATGACAAGGTTAGGCACTACTTTGTTGTGTTTATGCTGGTGTTCTTAGTTTCCAGAGCAAGGTAAGTGGCACACTACCTTTCCATCATTCACTGGCTATGTTGATTAGGGTCCACCTCAAGTCCACAGAAGTCATTAAAAGGCTCCTTTTGGTTGGCACTAAGAAAAGCTTCTGTACTTTATAGATGTGTTTCATGATTAGGATCATCTCAATACTAACAACATGTTTATTTTCAGGAGTAATATTCGTCACAGCTTCACCGGTTCTCCTCCAACTTTACTATAAGGTATTTTGATTATTTTGTACTGAAGGGATATTTGTATGATCTTATTGATCTGCATGAACCATGTGGTGGTGGCATATGCAACTGGGAAAGTATATGAGAATGTGTTGGTATCCTAGAAATATGAAATATAGGCATCTCTATTCCCTAAAGAAGATTCAAGTGTTTTTTCATACTCTTGGCACGCAAAGCTTAGTCAGCTATTCTGATATTTATATTCGATATAGATTATATTGTGCAGGCAAATTCAGAGGTTGGATCCTCTCTTGTACAACATCTATGCAGGATACTAATGGGAATGTGTGCAACAACACCTGATCAGGAATGAACTGTGTCAAATCCAACTAATAAATTTCTATATATTGGATCTGTGCACTTTAATGAAAACTACTTATGTGACTGTAAGCTGCAATATATTTACAATAGCTCATCTACAGCAGGAAGGACCTAATGGTGAAAACTGTGAGAATTTTACTACTGTATAAACCAATTTATCTCCAGATAAATTACTGTGCTATGTTTCTGCATTTGCTTATCATTCTTTTGAAGTCCTTTAGGCATCACATTTCCTGTCACAGCATATGGTACAACCAATCATATCTTGGAAACCATGTTGTCTTCATCATTATGTTTCTAAAGCTGACCTTCTACCCTGCTGTGAGTTTGCATTCTCTCTGTATTTAAGCTTCCAGCAAAATTGGCAAAAGGATTGTGATTTCCTATAAAGGACTCATTAATGTTTATCTTCTGAGCAGTGAGAAACTCCACAGTAATGGGACAAAACTGGCTGCCATTACAGTTAGGGCTTTTGATTTTGGTCGGTGGTGGTCAGATGTGCAGCAGAAACCATAAGGCCGAGCCCTGCTCGTGTTTGAACAGGTAATAATAACATGCTACATTTAAATCAAAAGCAGCAAGGCATGCTGTGTTCTCTGATGTGTTCAGGGGTATGCTTAGAATAATGCGGAGAGCTCTTGTTGCTGCGCAGCGTGGCTTCAAGCTGGCACGTGAAGGGACTGCAAAGGATGTGTTCCTTAACCTGATTGCAGTGAGACATTTACGTTTACTGTGTGAGGTAAATGATGGTTGAATACGGCAGTAGAAATCTAACCTTTAGCATCCCCAATGGTAAGGATGTCGCAATTATAGAGCTGCATGCTGGATGTGCTTTCAACATCAACATGTGTATTGCTGGCATTGTGATGTTCCACTCGAGTTCATTCTTGTTCTTTCTACATTGAAGGTTCATAGTGTTACGAGAGAAAGACCAGTAAATTAAAAGAAAACAGAAATTAATATGATTTATATGATTATATTAATATATAATAAGCCGATGCAAAATTTATATGATTTATACTTCTTGTCTGTGTTCGTAGAGAAAAGACCCCATTCGTTTACTGTGTGATAATCAAATATAAGAAATAAAATCGTCTCTTAACTCAAACTAAGTAAAGATTCTTTGTATATACTTACATATAAATTTTTTACATAAATATCAAAGAAGTATTTTTGTTGAACTTTTTAGATCTGCTAAAAAAATTATTAAAAAATATAAAAGTATTATATCGAACTTCGTAATGAACACCCTAAATTTTCTTTTCTAAAGAAAATTGTAAAAGTGTTCAAAATATTTTTCCTCTATCTTTTCCCTCCAAGATCCTGATATTATACTTAATATCAAACCCTTATTCATAAAGTTTCCTTTCATACTAATTCTTCGTTCTTGCTCTTGCTCGGAACAATACTTGCTAAAATGGATTTTTGTTATCAAATCAGCAAGCTAAAATTTATAGGTTTTAGATTATGTAATCTAAGATATATATAGAATATGATTGGATTCTGATTACGATTATCGGTTAATAGAAAAAAAATCCAAATACGATACAATTCTTTAGAAAATAACTTTAATGGAAGGGATTTATATAACTATATCATAGATCCTCTGCTTTAGCCTATAAAAGGATAAAATCTCATAGGGACTTTATACGAATAATTAGATACGTAGATATGCTAATATGTGACATTATTAATAAATTATATATCTTCTCTTATTAGTGAGAGATTACAGATCTTCTATCATATTTCCTTTATCTCTAAATTTATCGGTCATAGTGATCATATGAAAGATATGAAAAAAAAAAAAGACGAGTCTAATTTTTCTTACAAATCAGTATTATTATAGCTTTCGAATTCGATGATGGTATATTTGTAGATCTAAAAAGGTTTTCAGAAAATCATCGAAAGGTACATATCATAAGTTTAGATATATTGTTATTTGATTTTATATTTTGTCATCAACGTTTTTCCTATAATAATAGCATAAACATGGTTTTTAATCTTACAATTGATATTAAAGCCATTATTATGAAATCAAATACTTTAGATCTAATTTTTTTAGCACCTTTTCGCTTGTGAAAATATGTTAATCAGTTTTTATTTACGATGCATGAATAATTCGTTTGTATTACTAATTTGCTTTTCTATCCGGTCTATTATTTCGCCTGCTTGTAGGCAATATAAGGTTTCTTGTGCTTAATCGATAGACTACTATCGATACTTATTATCGACAATAGTGTTATTGAGGACAGCGACCTCTAGTGATTGCCAGCTTGCCTAATCATGGATAGCGACTGTATACCCATCACTATGGGGTGTGGCAATCCTACGACAGCTACGTAGTGCCACTATGTGCGACAATTGTAGCAACATCACTGTTCGTGATGGCTGCGATGGTTGCACATTGTCGTTGTATGCGATAGTTGCAACAACACCACCATTGCCTACAATGCTTATGATAGTTGTAGCAATGTCATTGCACATCTGTTGGCCATGACCAATGTCACTAGGCATCGAAGGCCAATAGGGTTGTTGGGTGGCATGTGTTTGCATAGCAACGTTGTGATGACCATGGGGGTCATTGGGCAACATGTATGCATAGTCACGTGTTGGCGAGGAGGTCATAGGTAGGTGATAGCTAGACTGGTGGCGGCGATTATGCCTCGTACATTGACCACAGAAAAAAAAAAAAAAGAAGAAGTGACATTTAGTGTTTTCAATTGAAATTATAGGTTTACCCTTATGGATTTATTTAATTCCAATATATGTTCTTTTGATAATTCTGCTCTTTACAAATCGAAAAATTTTATTTTACATCCTATGTTAAAATTATAGATTTATCCTTTAGAAATTTAAAATTTCTAAATTATGTCCTCAATTATAAAATTAACTAATTATTTATTTTAATCAAATATTTTGAATCAACTTAATTATGATTATATTTTGATTGCTTGATTAGATCTAGACTTAATCAATTAAGTCCTAATCAAATTAAAAAAAAAGTCAAATTTTGATTAATTTTAATTTTGACTAGCCTGAATAGTTAGCTTAAACTTATGAGCCCAATTTGGTTAACCCAATTCCTTGCTTGCTTAATTAAATAGGGTTAATTGGCCTAATTTAATGTTTCATATAGATTTTAAAGAAAAACTATAAATTTATGATTTTTTTATAATTTTCTCATATGATATATTGATAAAATTTTACATGTGATAATTAAAAAATTATTTATTATTCCTAGATATTTATTTGATTATTC
>LVTN01000781.1:0-10506 GCA_001649415.1 Musa itinerans
TAACTGTGCTTCCTGATGTGTAGAATACAAAATTCTTGCATTTGTTGTTGTAAGCAAGCTTATTATTCCACTAGAATCATACCGTATTGTATTGCGACATTTGTTCACCCAAACCTTTTTCCTGGATACTAATGGAAATCTTTGCTGACTTTTTCTTCCTGAAGATGACACCGAAGAAATTAACTTCAATAACTGTTCTCTTGCATTCACATATTTTGCTAGTTTTTCCGGTTTATTGTCAAACTCTCTTACAAGATGTCACACATGAACACATCCATTGTTAGCTCCTGCCACATTGAAGTATGCGAGCCCAATATAGTCTCTAGGAAGGGATTGATATGGCAAATATATTTCAGTAGTGACTATGGAGTCTATCGGTGTGTGTTTTCTCTTGTTTGGTTACCAGAAGAGAAGTTTGGAGTTTATCCCGTGGAAGAAGACCAAGAAGGCAGTGATGAGGAGATGGACATCCCCGAGCTTGGCCCATGCACTGAAGACCAAGAGCTGAAGCATCATCTTCTGAAGAAGTATGGTGGATGCTTGAGCAGCCTCCGGCAAGAGCTCTCGAAGAAGAAGAAGAAGCAAGGGAAGCTCCCCATGGATGCTCGGCAGCAGCTGCTCAACTGGTGGGAGTTGCATTGCAAATGGCCGTATCCCTCGGTAAGTGCTCTTCTGCTGCTTTCTTCTCCATGAGGTGACACTAATGTGCTTGTAAATATGAACACCGGAGTTAGCGGAGTCCACCGGACTCGAAACGAAGCAGATCAACAACTGGTTCATCAACCAGAGAAATCGGCACTGGAAGCCATCGGAGGAGATGCAGCTTGTGGTGATGGATGGGTTCCAAGCCCCAAGCGCTGCTTCTGCCTCCCTGTACATGGATGGGCACTTCAATGGCGACGGCCTGTATCGCCTTGGTTTTTTATCTCTAACCACAGATACTGATGATGTCTTCCTTAGCGATTAGATCGAGTACTCTTGATCTTCCATGTTGTCGATGACTGCATCGTAGTTTTGAGTTGTCCTTCCTGTGTTGCTGCTTTCAGTTTACGTCCGAGCTAAGCTGCGTGATTAAGTTGACTTCCACGTTGACGCCATCGACGTCGATAGAACAGTCATACCGGTGTGGCTCAAAGAAAAAACATGTCCGAGTAGCTCAGTCAAGGATGTCGGTTTACGTCCATCTAATGCTCGCAGAAGTTGATGAAGGCGGCATTAAAGTGAAAGGTGATTGATAGGACGAGGACAAGGCTTGCAGAATACCTATTTGATTTCGGTGATCATCAAGTGAGGATCGATTTTATGGGACTCGGTCTCAGCAGTAAATGGTGGGTTCCACCACAAGATCCATCACTTCGCAATGCGTCTTATTTGTGGGACCCACCACTGCTACATAAGTCTTTTGACCCCCACAGGTTTCCGAGATGTAATCACCGGTCACATATAATAAAGAGTAGGATATGTATATATATATAAAGCTTCCTCGATACAGCAGAAGCTGATATCACATACGAACACAATGGAGAACGTAAACTGGTAGAGACAATACACCACGTCGCTATACGTCACTGGCGTCGCCTTATTGTATGATTCCTTTCAGCTCGGCACAAATGTGGGCGCACGCACGCGCGCGCGCGCACACACACACACACACTCACTTTTATCTCAGATCCCGAAGAGGCATTCCGGCGGGGGGACTGGGTACCGGGACTTGTCGGTGCAGTAGTCGTAGATCATGTACTCGGTCCTCACCCACCTGTACTTCCTGGCTTGCTCGGGGCTCAGCTGCCGGTACGCCGCCCCCTCCCACCAGTTGTTGGGGTTGGAGGCGCAATTGGCGGGGCCGGGGACGGCGCAGCCCTCGATGTCGAAGTCCTTGTAGTAGGCGTAGAAGGGCGCCTTGCTCCAGTCGATCTTCTCCAGCCCGCCTCGCGTCGCCCAGTCGTCGGCCTCCCACAGCGTGGAGTACACCCCCATGGGCTGCGCCTTGGGGTACGGTATCCCCCTGCCCTCGTTGTTCTTGTACACCCTAATCGGCACGTCGTCGACGGAGAAACTGCACGGCAGAGAGCAATCACCAAAGCAGCAACTCAAGTTAGAAAAGATGTCAACTTTACTGCATCGCGTGAACGGGTGCACATGTCAACCCAAGTCAACCGTCTAAATGTTACTGTAACGCATCGTACTTCTGCTATAGTTGGGTTGGTGGTGTTATATGGATAGATCTATCTTGCACAGCATTCATAAGGCGCATGACACAAGCTAACATGTCCATATCTATCGACATGCCGTCATGCAATTACTCGTATCTTGGCAACAAGAAGAATATGTTCGCAGTTGCATGGGGATCAAATGATTCGGTTGCCTTTGAAACGAAACAGAAGCCTATTCATGCGGTCTCTCCTTTTGGGTACTTTGTTTGGATGCGCACGCCATTAACGTCGCTCTTTCATCGGGTGCTCCATTTGGATTCTGAAACGTGTGACATGAATTTACGGAGAAGTAGATATGGAAGGAGAAGAGCTTACATGACGTGGTAATGGTTCCAAAGGATCGAATAGGTGTGGTAGTCTGCAGCGGGATCGAACCAAAGGTTGACTCTCTGCTCGCGGTCGCCCTTCCCATGAGCGTAGATATTAGTCTGCACTGTGTATGGCTGCCCGCTCCGGTTCCCTAAGAACTCGAAGTCCAGCTCGTCACGAACGGTGTCGGTGTCCGAGTTCATCTGCAGAATCCATCGATCATCCCGACCTAATCATACGACGTAAAATGAAGAATTGAAGAATGCTATACGACCGACGAACATAGAAAGCGGTGACAGTGCCGGCGGAGTCGGCAGGGATGAGCTTAATCTTCATGCTAACGCGGCCGTAGTGGTACTGCTTGTTGGAGGCAAACCCACAACCTGAGTCACTCCGGAGAATGAGGAGAAGTTGGACGATGCATATGTACTGCAGTAAGATGCTGGCAAAGTATACAGATGAGAAGCTGATCTCAGTACCTGAGGACGGGTCCAGCATCAGCTGGATTGCAGTGCCTCCTTGCAGCTGCTTGATGTGAGTTTCTGCCCAGGTGATGCGGAAATCTTGAAGGAAAGTGGCCGGCCGTGCGCCGACTATGGCTACGAGGGCGAGGAGGAAGAAGGTTAGAGACAGTACGGTGGTGCGACCCATTCTGCGCCTCCTCCTACTAGTCGTAGAAGCTAGAAGTCAGTGAGGAGAGATCTGAAGGTGGGGTGCTTTTATAGTGGAGAAGAGGAGGCAAGGGATTGGGATGGCTTCATTAAGATGAAGTGCCCCATGACGGCCTTGGCCTTCCAGCTCACGGCATGCCGTCTCGGGGCCCTCAAGCTTTCCGCTCTTCTCATGGCGATGCTATGTTTAACCCTCGGCTTGTCTCGTACGCGTCGCAGGCTTGCTCGTTTTCCCTTAGGACATGGAAGGCGGAGACGGAGATTTATGCTGCTGGCAAAGGGCCAGATGCAGCGAACGAGGGCCGTACGGGCATGGATCGGACCGATGCGTAGCGAGCTCGCGACGAGTGGGCTGCGGGCGTACGCCAGCGGCGCCCAGCGTCGGAGGACCGACGGCACCGTGCGGTGCGTCCCGTTTCATTTCATTTCCTGTTGTTTCATTACCCAGTCTTTGCGCGACACGTCCAATCGCTAGGGCCCGGTACCGACGGTCTCGCTCCCGGGCTTATCCGACTGGTGACGTGGCGAAAGGCTACGGGCGCAAGGCGGACGGCAGCAGCAGTGCGCGACTGTCTCTGGGCCCAAACACGCTCCCTCCTGTCATTTTAGATCGAGTGGTGTTTCCTCTCTCTTTCTCTCCAAAACTTGATGGTTTATTTATCCCCATAATTTTTAACTGTACAATTATTATATACCAGTAAAATTTAAAATATTATATATATATAAGCCAATCATTAACTTTAAGCTTAGAATTCTAATTAAGTTTATGCAAATGAAATAGGGAGGAGTTTTAGAGAGAGGTAGGCAACTCACAAATATTTACCTCTACACAAGTGTCCAAGGAACCGAAAGTTTGGAAGATTACGACGCATCAACCACCATGTCCTTGGCGGTGTTGCGGATGGAAGATTCCAAGCAGTCAATAATAATAGCCGTTCTCTTATTGTCACATATGAGCATTTCATCAAAGGAAATGCATCAAAGTAAGTGATGGTTATTGGACGGATAGGTTCGAACCTCGATGATTGCATGGGAATGGATGCCTGTCATTGATTGCGTCGCATCTGCATCATGATTATGTTTGTTAGGCTCGACGATTAGATGTCTCGTGAAGCGCAAGCCATGTGACATGTCCATCCGAAGCATCGAGTGGGTGGCAAAGATGGCATGCATGCATTGAATTTGGTTCCCCCACTTATCCATGCTTTTCATCGGGCAAGATGTCAATATGTGCTTTAAGATCGCGACATCACATATTGATTGATTGATCAGCCAATTTATCTCCTATTAAAGGCTTAGACAACAGCGTCTAAAGAGCGGCCCATAAACGCTCACTTTGGATCGGTATGTAAACAGTTAGTTAGGCTTTTCTTGACCCAACTCGGCCTGGTAAGTCGAAATAAGTAATCGGATGGGCCATCACCGACTCTTCTTCCCTTCGCCGCTTAGGAGGTGAGGGATCTCGATCCTTGCTGACGTCGAACTGGTGGATTCGCTTTCGTGTTTGATGCCTTTCTTGCCGATCCGTACCGATCGGTTCTTCTGTTCTTGATTTCGGTTCGTGGGGTTTTCTTGGCGTGGTTTTGGTGATCGTGGGTTCGTAATCTTGAGCTTTTTTCCTTTTGTATCTTGAGATTTCGCCATTGATTTTGGTTCTTCTGTATCGTGGGTTGGTTCTTCTGTTATTGATTTTGGATCGTGGGGTTTTCTTGGCGTGGATTGGTAATTTTGTCTTGAGCCTTTTTCTTTCGTATCTTGAGATTTCGCCATTGATTCATCGGTCCTGGCGGTCTAGGGTGGTGGATCTTGGAGAATCTTGGTGCCGCTTCGAATCCCATGGGGCAATTTCCAATTGGTTTCCGAAGCTCTTTGATGTCTATACTGTGTCTACTTCAATTATCTGGTTCTTTTCCCTTTCAGCCTGGCCGGCTTTCACCTGGCACTAATCTTGTGCGTCTCATTGTTACATATGCAATGCAGGATTACAGCTTGCTGCCAATGGTTACAATACAGCATTTCTTTGGGATCTCCTTAACAAGTAGGATACCGTTTACCTTTTCGTTCTGTAATCTATGGTAGACATAATCTACTTTCTCCTGTATTCCCGGCAAGACATATCATCCAGCGTAGTTTCTTTCATCTGAACTTATTAAATCTATCATCACATACTTGTGCAAGTTCTCATTCTGTCTCTGCATCCTCATTTGATCGAGTTGCTCTGAAGAAATAAGTCTTGATTTGAGGTTTTTTGATTGATTTTCAATCATATAACCACATGTTCAAGTGTATGAGGCAAGAAGATGAATTTCATGCTCTTGCATTATCAAGCCTTTCCTTCAAGATGTTTGGATCTATGGAAGCTTTATTGGTCATATACATGATAGTAAGCATAAATAAATAAGTCCTCAAGTTATGCTTTTAGTAATAATCCCTTCTAGACTATAATACATAAAACTAAACATATGAGGTGTTCTTTGCACTCTTTTATATTTTAAGATTCCAATGCAGAAACAGTTTGGTTGTGCAAAACTAGCTTAATGTTTGGAGCAGATGTGCAGTTTTGTTTTTTTTGTTTTTGCTTCTCTTAAACTAGCTAATTTTATGAATTGTAGATCTTCTTAATGTTGATCATTGCCCCTTACCAAACAACCAGGACCAAAGGATCTCACAGATATTGCCAGGAATGCTGGTAGACTGGCAGGATGAGCAATTGCATATGTTCAATTAGTTTGTAGGCAGTTGTTTTTCACAGATGTGCCACCATCTCAGGCTAGCTAGGTACTACCTTTTCTTTCCATTCAGCCAAATTGTCTGGGAACCCATATATATTTGATGACATGCAAGTAACTAATAGACAGCAGATAAGTCTCTTGGAAAGGAATAAATCTTGACCTGTATTCTGCAGTCATTAGAACTTAGCAGTTGTTCCAAATGCAATCTGTATTACGCTTTTTTGTCTCAATGTCTAACTTTAATTTACAAGTCATGGAAGATAAAGTCATATTCTCATTTAGTCTGTCATGATGTCATTTAGACTTAAAGTCGATACAATGGGAGTCACTTGATTGTGCATGTGGTACACTAACCACTAGGATGCGCCCTTGGAGTCAATTTTGTAGAATTTTGGACTCTTCAATGGCAATTAGCAACTTCAGCCCTCTAGATTCATTGTTACACAGGCAACCTTGTTGTCTATTCCTCAGAGTTGTCTCAGTGCCCAGCAACTATGGTTCTTGCTTTTACATTTTACACTAGCTATTTGTTTGAAAGTTGAGAATTGCAACTTTTTCAGAATGAAACGATGATGGTTTCTTCCACCAAGTATCATATCACTTTTTCACTGCATAAGAATTTCTTGAGGAAATTTACGTTCTAAAACATAAAACAATTAAATTATCAATTTGTTGTAGAAAAATGCTGTTTGGCCTTATTTTCTGATGTCGAGCTTCTGCTAGTTTTTGGGAGAAATTTAAGCTGAAAGACTAGCATGTAGTGTTGCTAATTTTCTTTTGAAAGAGCTCTTGGCAGGAAATATACTATGTAGAATGATCAATGAGATGGTCTAAAATTATGTAATACTTGATAAATAGACTGAACATGTATTTGTTTGGAATTGAGAATAGCTATTTTGTGATGGTCCAGGTGCCACCTGCCTCTGGATATCTCCTAACTTGCCCTTGGCACTTTGGGACATTGGTAGCGAAGATATCTCACGTCACTTTTAGGTGATGACTTAGTCACAGTGATTTAAAAAGCGCTAGGCGCCATGGTCCAAAAATGTCCGAGCGAAGCAAGACGTTAAAATATAAAAATATATAATATAATTAATAAATATAATTATTTAAATAAAAATATGATATTAAATTAAAAAATCTTATAGAATCATAATAAATCTCAAAATTCAAAACAATAACAATAATTTCAAATAAATAAAAATTAGTAGTATTAAAATCAAAATAATATATTATTAATCTAATAAATAAAAAAATATTGTTACTAGTATATAGTTAACAGTATACTATTAATATATTGTTAATAGCATACTATCGAGTCGATGCGAGTAGAGGGAGTAAGAGTAACAATAGTGTCGAGTAGCGGCAACGGGAGCGGGAGTGACGATAGTGGCAAGCAGCGACAGATGCGGCGAGCAACGGTAGTGGCAGCGGGGGCGCAATTTAAGAGTAAGACTGAGGTTGCTGATTGAGAGAAGCAGTAGCAGCGAGCAGCGGCAGTAGGAATGGGAGCGGCGATAGTGGCAACGACAACAGCGACGGCGAGCAGCGATAGCAACGACAAGCAGCGACAGTGATAGCTGTCACGGACAAAATTATAAATGGGGTGTTCGATGTAATGCTTATGTATGTTCATGTTTTTCGATTTTGTTTATGCTTTACACAGCATATAAAGGGTTGGCAGTAGGCTAAGCAGCCTCATTTTCTTTGGTTTTGGTGGTTGTCCTAGGCTTGCAAACAAAGTCATGTAGGCACTTGTGGGGATGTCGGTCTGTAGTGGACCATTTTGGACCTTTTGTTGTGTGACCGTTCAGAACTTGCAAAAGTCTGTTTATAATTTGCATTTGCTATGAAGTGTTTACTGAAATGATTACTTGTGGATCCCGAGTGAGGTACTTTCTCTAACCCGTTTTCTCTTTTGTAGGTCCTAAGGGACTATAGGAGGTTTCGGGGAGGCTAACCTTTGCGAACGGACACGCAATGGTGCCACACGATTTAGGCAAAACCAGCTAAGTTCGTGACACAGCGGCAGCAGAGAGCAACGATAGCGAAGAGAGGCAACGATAGCGGCGAGAGGCAGCGGCAATAGAGAGGAAATGTCAGCGGTAGAATTGCGAGCAGGGTTAGGGTTGGGGAAGTCACGAGACAGATGCGGCGAGCAGCGGTAGTGGCAGCGGGGGCGCAATTTAAGAGTAAGACTGAGGTTGCTGACTGAGAGAAGCAGTAGCAGCGAGCAGCGACAATAGGAGCGAGAGCGGCGATAGTGGCAACGACAACAGTAGCGGCGAGTAGCGACAGCAACGACAGTGGCAGCTGTCAAGGACAAAATTGTAAACGGGGTGTTCGATGTAAGTAAAACACTGGTTCAGTCGCCTGGTTTAACCCGGTCGCTTGCCCGAAGCACCCAACGGGGCGCTTGGACATGAAGCGAGGCGCTCGGGCCTCGCGTCGCCTGAGCACCCAAGCGCCTATTGTAATCACTGCGTAGTCCTATAATGAAAGCGGTTGAGATTTATGTTCATGACTTCCATCACAATTTTATGCTGATTGCCAATAGCTAACATGACTCATCTTTTTCATCTGGATTTGAGATCATTATTTGCTGTGTAATATGGAAAAAGTATATAATGAAAAGGAAATATCCACAATGGGTATAAGTAGGAGTTACAAGGACTCTAAAGAAAGCCTAGGCATTAGATAAGGATAATAGGTGCCAGGAATAGCTATCACATGTATCAAATATCCAGGTTGCTCAAAGAGCTGATACGATGACAAAGTACCTGGAGAATGACAGGTCTATTAGATTATTTTAACCAAATGCTTGCCTTGTGTTGGCCAACTATTTCTACTTCTTTCTGAAAAATAAGTTTGATATTTAGGTTACACCTCAGGAAATTTGCTTGTTAACAAGTCATTTTATTAACTAGTGAACGGCCAGAATTTCTTATATATGATCCTTCCAGGAAAGAATAAAGCAATGCCATGGAATGTTCAAAATGAATATGAAGCTTGGTTGGCTAGGGATTTTGACTTTAATCAAATATTAGAGAAAAGAAGGAAAGATGTGAAGGGTCCCAATGAAAAGTCCAATATATGCTTCATGGAGCCCCATTGATGTGTAATATGTGGACCTAGATTGGAATTGGTTTCTGAAATAATTTTACCTAGCTGATAATAGGTTCTCTGAATATGGCATTGGTAGTTCTAGAAATGTTCACTACCACGAGTGAGATATGGGTTTGTTAAAATTTGAGTCTCACAATAATTGCAGATTTCTATCATGGATTATATTGTGGAAGCAACTATTATTAATTAATGATGGAAGTATAAATGGATAAGAAAAAAAAGATGAATCATTAATGATTAAGATTAAATAATATCAACTGCAAGGGCTATAGACAAAAGAAGAAGAAATAATGCATATTGTTTTTCTCTCTTGGAGTTCCCATGAATTATGACAAAACTAGAACACTTTGCATCTGAATCAATTAAAATATCAGAATACATTGTTTTGTCATCTGAATCCTATTGGAATTACATGCCTGCTTGTACAGATTTTAATATCATTTTGGAATTTGTCTTTGCTAAATTGCTACTTACCAATAATGGTGTTATGACCCTCTAGTTCTTGCTGATTGTCTGAAAGAAAAGAAAATGACATTATTTGTTTTAGACATTGTAGTGTGTGATCAACAATTTTATTTGGTCAAAAAGGGCGTTTGATTTGATTAACGTAAATTATCCTGCATAAATTATCGTATAGCTCATAGGTCCATGCTTATAGGTGCACAAAGAACTACAAGATAGCATTTCTTTATTAGAAGCAAGTTTTTTATGGAATACAAAGCATATCAACAGTGAACCTAGATCTATTTCTGCCGAGGATGGATGGACCAGAACAAATGCAGAGCACTGGTATGAAACAAATTTTGTAGTCTGTCTTTCAAGTTTCCTATCACCATGCTTCTTGGGATTTCTAACATGACAAGGCCTTTCCAAGAATATAAGCAGGCTTCAATATTTGCTGTAATATCTGATGGAGAAGAATAAACCAATAGCAATAATCCCTATGGTTTCACTCAGTTCAGATAATCAGGTTATCAAGTTCATGCATTTGTAGCTTTGCTTATTTCTTGTACTTGTTTCACTCTAGGACCTAAGCAGAGCAAATTCAGTTTCTTATGGTTTCCACAACCAGTCAATGAGATATTCCAGGCTAGCTGAAGCTTCACTGTCCGGTCAGGTACTTGTGAAATTCATGAAGATGCGATGGAACATGATGCTGAAACAGCAGGATCACTTCCAAAGCATGGCGGTAGACATCCCTAGTCACTTCATCTGCTGGTATAATTCCATGTTTTTTATTTTGGTATTTTAGACGCATGCTGTGAAGTTTTTGCAAGTGAATCGTATTAGGAAAAAATAGTTTATTTTATCGTCACTGGGAACTCAAAATATTTAGAGAGAGAATGAAGATCGAGCAATGGGAGCGGGTGCACTGAAAATTCAGCTATTACTATGTTCCATATAGTTGTATTTATACCCTATACACTACGAGTCCCATAGAGAGATGGTGAGAAA